>KQ086085.1:0-67137 GCA_001020605.1 Schizopora paradoxa | reverse complement strand
CGCGTGAACTCCAAGTTTTTTGCTCGAAAAATACTCTATATATGCACTTTTTTCGCCGGACTTGTAATTTACAGAAGTTTTCGCACTGCCGAGATGCCGATTGAAACTCCGCCAAAACTCTATTTTCCAACCCGGGTTGCCAAATAGTATGAGGGGTTGCGTGACATAAATTTTCGCAACCGGGGTGCCAAATAGATCTAGCCTTCGTAAAGATATGGAGAATTCAAGTAAAGGGAAGTCTTGGGTACCAGTTTATTATCAAAGGTTTCGATAGTTTTGTAAAAGTCACTCCCTCTTCTATATCCTCTTTTACGCTAAAATGCATTTTTAGGAATCTTATTCATGTTCTGAACGCGTCTCGTTCGACTGGTACAGTGACATCAGTCAAATTGATGTTATGGAAGTCGGTCATGGCAATGTCATGGCGATACCCCACACGAATACAAAGGTGCCATTCAGCTCAACCGGACATTTCCCGATTGTCGCATTCCAAAGAGATCCGGATCCGCCTACTTACATTGCCATTGTTACAGGAGAGGATGGAGACGATGCTGTTGCGACAATCAAAGATGGAGATTACGATGCGATTTATTATGATAAGCACGGGGTGGGCCATTCCACATACGACTTCAAAGTTTTGGTTCTCCGACACGATCCCGTTGACTTTGCGCGTACTAGTACAGTCCACGAATTTTACGAGGTCCTTTCCAAGCCTCGGGCAGGATCTCTTGACAACACCGGTCCAGTCTGTTGGTTTCAGTTCTTCCCACAAAAGCACAAGGACCCGTATCACTACGCGCCAGAGGATTCCAATGAAGAGAGAAACTTTATACCAGACCTTTTGAAAGAAGTTCGTACATCGGGTTACGGAAGAGGGGATTTGATCGCCCAAATTTCGACGGAAGAAGATAGCGAATCGATTAGCTCTGAGGATCCATATGTGAACGTCGAGTTCTCTAGCATTGCGGGATCATTTCGGGGCCATACCGAAACTGATGACGAGTTGGAATCGGTTATCCCAGACGGTCCACCTCCATCCACGATTTTTGGTAGCGGCGACGAGATTTCTCGCGAATTAGGCTCGGAGGCCTCCCAGCGCGAATCTACGAGTCCCAAAATGTCTCCTCTCAGTAGCGTCAGTAGTGTTCTAAGCACTACTGAATTACGCGACGATTTGGAGATCCGGGAAGATACTGCAGCAGATCGTAAAGAGACATCTGGCGTAGAGGAAGACGAAGCGGCAGACAGTCACTCATCCGAGCTAGAACGTTTGACGGAGCGACTCCGGCGAGCCGAAGCTGCCCTGGTGGGACGCGAGTTGGAGATTGAGAGGAAAGATTTAGAGATTGCAAGGCTGCAGTCAATTCTTATGAAGTACGGTGTAATTTCTTTACATTGACTTCTTTTTTGGCATGCAGACGCTTACTCCCAATTTTAGGAAAGACATAGGTCCAGAGGAATAATGTATTGAAAGACGCAGTTCGCGGGAAGTGACGATTGATTGGAAGCTTCGTTTTCCTGGTGATTTCTGCTTTGATATTCTCGCCAACGAAGACCAGTTTGCGGCTACATAATTCGAGCTTGATGTGTCAACGGATTCCTTCCTTTCGAGGAGGAATTAAAACCTGTCGAGAAGTAATAGGATAATAGGATACTCTCAAGTAAGGTATTAGTCGCTGCAAGTTTCAACGAGGCGCAACGATGGCGATCAAGAGAAAACCAAATTATACTTCGCTTGTTAACAAGCGTGTCATTCATTGTACTCTCACCTTGCACAAAAATCAAGAGTCGTATCATCCATTTAGCATCGAGATCCGAAATCTATATTACAAGAAAGCCGTCGAGAACGTCAAAAACTCTACATTCTTCCTCCTTACGACGACGATTTTCCTCAAGAAACACCATCAAGAGCCTGTCGTCGTTCAGAGTGATATTGTGAAAGTAATAATGGTCCGTTCTCGGCCAAAATTCAACCCAATACACAGTACCTGTAGGGTCCTTCGCTCCTCTCCTATGCGGTAGATAACTTGGTGACAGATCAGCCGGATCATGGCGCAGCGCAAGGACGAAGAAAACTAGCGCGGTTTTCTCTTCGCCATTCTCGTCCGTGTAAGTCGCGGACGATGCGCCGTCTTTGACTGTAGTGAAATACCACGGCGAATGTGGGTTTTGGCGGGCGAACGCGATGTAAAGGGCTTCCCCCGTTCCCTCTTCGTACCCCGCGAGAATCGGGTAGTGCCCGGTGCAGTTGAACGACATTGTTCCGCCGTGAATTTGGAGATATACGAGAGCGTGTTCGTTGAGAAACATGGTGTCGACGGCGAATTTTGTATTGTATGTATTCCTGTTCCACGGGCTCAGTATATGAAGGAGATGTTCTGGTGCGCTCTCTCTGTGAAAGAAAAAGACATCGTTTATTTCAGATCCCAAGTGGTGCAGCGAAAATGAGTGTACTAACTGCGCGATGTAAAGTTTACCATGTATCCGATAACGCCTGAGGTATGGCACATTTCGGAATTGAGGAATGATGGTGAGGTGACGGATGCCATTCGGAATGTTCAGCTGGGCCTGGAATCGCTCGCGATCGTTCAGTGTTTCGATATAAGGAGTATTTTCCCTGAATTCGAGCAGCATCTCTCGCTTATAGTAGCGATCAATGTCGACGGATTGGCTGAGGAAGAAATACTGACGAGCTTTGAACCTTCTAAAAACGAATCGTAAATGCGGGGCGAAGAACACAGAGAGAACTAGGCGGAGAGAACTATCGCCCTTGGAAGAGATATTACACACATGAGATCTTCAGCTCCTGTTGTTATGGAACGGAGCGCCAAACTGACCAGCTCGACTAGATTGCGATATGCGCTATCCCGGAGTGTTCCATTGTTAACAAGCCCCAGTGAACTCCGGTACATTCCTATGACATCGTCCACAACTGCGAAGAGCTTCACCCAAGGCCGGGTCCGGGGTCCGAAGACAGTCCTTTGTAGAGGCGTGTCCAGTCCGAAGTTTAGGACGTACGACGAAAGGTCGTATTCATTGTTGAACTTATTCCGCTCGACGGAGGTCGCGAAAGAGGTCGCATAGGAGGACACTTTGGCGAGATCCCATTGGCCCACTGGCGTAAGGTAAGAAAAGGAGGTGTCGTAGATGGAGTTCCCGCCTCCTCGTAAGTTAAATTCCGGAGGGGCGAAGAAGGTGGTTAGCGTAAACGGCACTTCCGTTGCGTGCCTATTTGACGAAAAGGTTTGAGAGTAGCGCCGGGTGAGAGATCAAAACAATATGCTTACTCGACGAGATAGACCGCGATACGGGCCAGCTGAATGGGTGACGCAAAGTATGATAGAGGTTTTCTTGAGAGTATAATATTCTTGAAGCACAGATCTAGATTCTTGACCCAAACTTGAAGGTCGATTCTCGCTGCCACGCAATCCAAGAAATGGTCCCAGAGTTGAAGCAAGAGTTCGAGGTCCTCAATGTACTGGAATTTGAGAGCCATTACGTGCGGGAGATATTCGACAGCGATGTATGGGTGATTTTCGACTCTACGCTCCGAGGTAAGGGTTTTATCGAAGAGATGAATGAATTTGGGGATTCACCTGAAGGAATCTTTCAACGCTTCGCATCGAGATTGCATGATCTCTGCGTCGAAATCGTATCCATTCGATCGAAATGAACAGTCGGTGATCAATTTCGACCAAATAAGATTGAGGTCCTGGACCTCCGCATCTAACATTTTGAACCCTAAAGTTTGTGAAGGGTGAAATCTCGACAGAGCTTGACGTTTGCATTCTTGAAAGAGAAAGTAGAGGAGAGGATCCTCGACCAATAGCTTCAACACCAGCTCCTCAGCGATCTTTCTATCTTCAGATTCCAAATCTCTACGTATATCTCCGTAAGTTCTCGAATCACTTAGATCGATATGACTTGCCTGGTTCCGAATGCAACGAGGTTCATGCAGTGCGGAAATAAAGCGTTGTAATTCGGGCACGACGTGATAGACGACTCCATCCCAATCGCGTGGAAATCCCTATGTCGCTCATGGACGGACGATTTTCTATGGCCACGGAGACGTCGTATCTCATTCGCGATTTGACGAGGAGAGTGAAAGGTTTTTGGGATGGCTTTCATCCATAATGATTGGATTCCAGGTTTCGAGTACGAAAAGCCGCCTGAACGTCGTGATCTGGTGGAGCTCACAGATTCTTCAGATCTGAGTGATGGTGAATCAGCGTGAATGGATTCATGTATTCGAGAAGATGAAGATGAAGCATGAGATTCGGTGGTAGGCATTTTGAGCAAGCGATGATGATGGTTGGAGGCTAAGACGAAGAGACATGAGGTTAGGGTTGGCCACGTTTGACGACGACAACGACGACGCGTCTTCTCAGCTTTTGTCGTTGGCAACCACTCTTCTTTGCTTACATTTGCTAACATTACTATACTTCAAACATATTTTGCACAGAATCTCTGAAATACGCTGCCAATGCTTGCCAATGCCATACCGACGATGAGTTGGATTCAAGGTCTTCAAACTTGAAGGTGCACCGACGATTTCAACCACAGCTGCCTCGCTACGTCGAATCGACAGCGTTGCTTCCAACAATACCGACCTTTCTCGAGTATTTGGGATGGTGCGACACATCGAGGGAGATTTGATGGTGTGAGGGTGTAATCAGGAGTAAGATGGAGTGGTGGTCGAAAGCTTCGCATAGGTGCGTCACGCCAGCACTTCAACGACACATCGTCGAAGCTAACGAATGAGTTTCTCTCGAAAGAAACATCTCCATTGCGATACTTGCTTTAAATCTGTTCAACGCGTCATTTGAGTCTCTGGTCCTTCCTCGTGTCCCTCTCTTCACGTTCACGCCGTCGTCGCACCCGCCAGCTTCCTGGTCTTCCATCCTGGATCCGTTCGTCGAGCGAACGACGCAGGCGAAATCAAGAAACGCTGTATAGAACTTCAAACTAGTAAAATCACGACGTTCAAGCTGTGGGTCGCTAGCTCGCGTCCAAAAGAACGATTGTGAGTTCTGTTCGATTCGATTACTCGCTAGTTGCTAACAGACGACATTCGAAGATCTGCTCTTTGCATTTACCGTGAATTCGAGATATGACGTTTGCGTTCTGCTTCAATTCACAAGAGTGCCCGCCAAGCTTGGAGAAACTCGCTCGCTTACCCAGAAACCTCGATCGTGCGGTTCCGATTCACGACTTCCATCTCTGAGTTGTCCTCCTCTCCGTTTGGCCTGTCTTTGCTGGTGGGAACTCAAGAGATGTGCACCACATAGGAAAGCTCACGGACGAATGCCAATCGCTCTCTTCATACTCTGGTACGTCTGCTAGCGAAGGAGTATCCTATATTTACCATTTCCTCAGAATGTCCTGAAGATTATATCGTATGGGGCAAATTCAAGCACCCGGGGATCTATTTAATCCGGTTTTCGAGGGATCAGCAGGGGCAAAGACCACTTCAATACCTTTCCGATCGGGTGCGTGCCGTATCGCGTCTCTACTCATCCTCAATTCTAATTCTGCACTATTTTTGAAGCTCATGTAGGATCGGCGATTTCTCCCATGTTTATATCTGTCAGTGTCGGTGAGGGATACAGAACGCAGCGTGAAAGAGTGCTGGTAGAAGAAAGGAGGGTGCTTAAGCTGGAAATCGACGACCCAGGTCACACCAACGTCGCCGATTCGTGAAAGCTTCGCGACGAGAGCAACATTGCTACTTGTCGGTGATGGGCGTAGGGCAAACGGACGGTCAGGTGCGTTTCAAGAGTGCGTTGCGCTTTCGAATTCAATTGATTCTGATTTGACTCGATGCCTCTTGCCTCTTGCAGTCTTGGCATGCCCGTCAATCCTTGAAAACATATGAACAGCATGTTGTCGGAAAGGTGATGCACAGGATCCTCGATCTCTAAACTGTGAGGCTGTCCAGCTATCGACGTAAATGGGGTTCCAGCTCGCTGACTTCATATCGCAGCGCTTCCGATCACTGTCGCCATGGCAACACGTCCCATCAATACTGCATCGCTTTCCGACGCACCAACATATCAGCTACAATGTACTCGTTCATCTCTCTTCCCTCGCCTCCCTTTCACCCCTCTTGTAAACCCACTGAAGAGCGAAGACGTACGGATGGGTAACAATTGCAGCAGTTCTTCGACCCCCATGACGGACACTGGAGGGAGCGTCGCCAGGAGATCGTCTTCGGAAAGTTTGAGCACTCTTGCAGAATCGATCATGTCGAAGGACGACAAACGCAAGGACGCTCGGCTCTCGATATCCAGTACGACGTCCACCCTGGTACCATCGTCGCCCACGCTGGCGAATGAAAAAGAGAAAGAAGGAACTCCACCGACTTCGTCAACCACAGTTCCTTCTAATCGCGCCGCCTACCCGTGGTCAGTTCATGACATCTCTCTCCTCCCGCTCGAGCTATTTGTCGAACCCAAAGTCTTCTCTCCATCATCACCCTCGCCGAATCCATTCCCTCGTTACGGCCTCTCCGCGCCATCTACGCTCACCTCCGACGGCCAGCTCCTCCTCTTCGGCGGTCTCAAGCACGGCACACCCGTCCCAACGAACGAGCTTTACTCTCTCTCTCTCGATTGCGCCCAAAGCTCGAGCCGTGATGCACCAGTAGATTTGAAGAAGATCGAAACAGCAGCAGACGTCCCCTCTCCGCGTGTCGGTCATGGGTGCGCGAGACTGAACGACGTCATGGCCGTGTGGGGAGGAGATACCAGTTCGAGCTTGGATGCACCCGATCTTGAGCTAGACTCGAAGCTGTATCTTTACAACATGGGTACGTATCCCCTCTTCTCATCTTTCGAATCATTTTCTAACGTAGAGGAATCTCCTCGCAGTCTCTCGTGAATGGACTCGGATAAAGATGGAACCTGATTCCGCGACTCCTAAAGGGCGTTACGGGCACACTCTCTCGGCTGTCGGACCTATGCTCTACGTTTTCGGCGGACAACGTGAAGGAACATTCTTCAACGACATGTGGTCGTTCGATCTCAGATCTCGTATGTGTCTTCATTTTCTCTCGCTTGTCGTACTTTGCCCGCTTACATATCTGTTTGTAGTGAGGGATTACAAAACGAACCCTCTGCGGTGGGAGCTCGTGCATGAAGATGGTGCAATCAAAGTCCCGGCTAGGCGAACGGGACATGTGTCTGTTTCCGATGGAGACAAGATCTACATGTACGTCGGTTCCTCCATCTTCCTTTTGCCTCGCCGCTTTGTCACTTTTTACTGACATCTTCTTTCGTTTACCCCACTTATCGACGACCCTCATGCAGATTCGGCGGCACAGACGGCCAATACCATTACAACGACACCTGGATGTTCTGTACCTCTACGCGCACCTGGACCGAGCTCAGCTGCATCGGCTACATCCCCTCAGCACGCGAAGGGCACGCCGCCGCCGCCGCAAACGGCAGAATGTACATCTTTGGTGGACGAGGAGTAAACGGCGAAGACCTTGCCGACCTTGCCGCGTTCTGTTTCCAAAGTGAGTACCTTTCGCTTGATGTTCTCTACGTCCAATATCTAATTTTACGACGCTATCAGAACGCCGATGGTACATGTTCCAAAACATGGGACCTGCGCCGTGTGCGCGTTCGGGGCATGCTATGGCGACGTTTGGATCTAGAGTCGTAGTCGTAGGTGGGGAATCTTCTATAGCTCAATGCGAGGACGATAAGGGGAGAAAAGCGAAGGAGTCGTGTAGTAAGATCCATATTCTCGATACGAGTGCGTTGCCACGGTTCCCCTTTCTTTTCTGGACGAACGCTGACAATGGGAATGCACAGGGCATATCAAATACCCTTCGTGAAAATCGGAATTTCCCGCCGTGCGTCCACTGACAATACATGTATGAGGAGGTTGTAAGCTTCTTTACTGGAAGCTCGTCGCTTTTTTATTCTCTACATGAAGCTTCGATACAAAGGTTAAGATGTAATATACAACACTGTCGATGACCTCCAAATATACGAACTAATTCAAATGCTGGGAGACAGCTTCGAAAACGAGCACTACATTCAATCGAAGCCACTAAGAAGCTCCACTAAACTTTGCTCTGTCCTCTTTCGCTCTCGAAGCGCGTTGAGGAATGGCTCTAAAAGTCGATCATCACTCGGGACCTCACGGTCTGCGTACTGAGAATCCTTGTGCGGCCAATATTTGAGCCAGTACACAGGACCCGTAGGGTCCTTCGCACCCTTTCTGAGGTGTGAATACGGCGGTGGCGGGATATCGGTCGGGTCATGGCGCAATGCCAGGACGAAGAAATCCGACTTGATATGTTCTTCTCCGTCCTCGTCCGTGTATTTCACAGACGATGCGCCGTCCTTGATCGTTGTGAAGTACCAGGGTGAGTCGGGTTTGAGGCGCGCGACTGCGATGTAGAAAGGATCTCTGGTCCCCATTTCGTAACCTGCGAGGATAGGATAGTGCCCCGTGCAGTCGAAGAAAGGCGTCTTGTCGTGGATGTGTAGGAGGGTGAGGAGATGTCCATCGAGGAACATCGTATCGACAGCTAAATCTTCAAGAAAGTTTTCCCGATTCCATGGACTCCAGATATGCGCGATGGGCTCTGGTAGGCCGTCCCTAAAATAAATGATGAAAGTGCGAATTAGATTTCAAATGAGATTTCTAAAGGATGGAACAACAAACGCGGTGATGAAGTACTTTCCGCCTATTCGAAACCGCCTGAGATAAGGTACATTTCGGAATTGAGGAATGAAAGTGAGACTGTAGATGCCGCCAGGGATTCGTATGTACGTTTGGAAACGCTCGCGATCGACTGCGTACTGGCTGTACTCGATGTTCGTCTCGTACGCCTCGAGCATTTCAAGCTTGTAGTATCGATCGATGTCAACCGATTGCGATATGAAGAACTTTGAGCGAGATTTCTCTTTTGTATACTTGCTAAAAAGATGATAAGGGTTCCTCGAATAATTATAAGGGTTAGATAGTTCTCACCTGTTCTTTGTATCAAGATACATGAAAGGCAAAAGAACGTCATCCATCAACAAACTTAGGTCAGGATGGACGCCTTTCAGGCGTTTTACGTTGCGGACGACTCCGTTTGCGTGCCGATAGTTCGAAACAGCTCCTTGCACTATTCGATAGAGCATCATCCACCGGGAATCGAGTAAGACCGTATTCTTCACGAGCTCGAACGCGTAAGTCCGAAGGTGGCTCTCTGGGTTAGGAACTATTGTTTTGAACGCCTTGTTTCGCAGGAAATGTACTGCGTACGACGATGCAGTGACGAGATCCCAGTCTCCGAATGGCGCAGGATAAACGAACTTTGCTGCATACGGTGAGGTTTTTGATTCGAGTTCGATCGTCGGGACAGCAAAGAACGAGGAGAAGATGAATGGTGCTTCATATTGATACCTATTCACGGTGTTTGAGAATACGTAAGTTCTTGAATGAGAAGATATATGCTTACTTGACAAGGTAACTCGCAATTGATTTCAATTGCAACGGAGACGCGAATTTGGCCAGAGGTTTACCGGAGGACACAATGTTCTTGAAGCATGAGTCCATAACATTCATCCAGATAGGATATCCGAATTCGACCACGCAGGACAAGAAATGATCCCATAGTTCTTGCAAGAGCTCGAGGTCCTTGCCTTGCATTTTAGTAGCCAGAACGTAGGGGAGGTAATCGATGACCGCATAATGATCGTTCCTCGAGTTATCGGAAGTAAGTTTAAGAAAGTTACGGAGGGAAATGGATTCACCTGATGCTCTCTTTCAGCTCGTCGAGGTTCAATTCCATGCTCTCCGCGTCGTAGTCGCCGAAGGAGTTATATCCGATGAGCCTGGACCACCGACCGCGAGCATTTTCTATGTCACTCGAGTCTGGACGTTCGAAGAGCCCGATGTCTCTCTGTGGTTTGTTTGACTCTATTTCGTTCTTGCATTGTTGGAAAATTTGGTACACGATGGGGTCCTCGACGAGTAGCTTTGAAATGTCGGTGTCGACGGCTCTTCTTTCTTCGGCGTCTGAAGCTCTGAGATTATCGACGGATCAGCAGCGGCAACTCGAATGCAATACTGTTCTTGATGATATTGGATTCGTACCTGCGTGGAAATGTGACAAGGCTCATGCATAATGGGATCAATTCGCGGTAATTGGGGCACGACTTGTTGCCGTCGTTGAATCTCCGGTGACGCTCATAGATGGTTGTCTTAGCGTGACCTCGAAGACGTCGTATCTCGTTTGCGATCTGACGAGGAGAATGAAAGCCCTTAGGGGTTGCTTTCATCCATAAAGATCCCACTTCTCGTCCGAATTGCGAGAGGGATAAGCCAAAGCCAACACGAGGCTTTGATCGTTGAGAGCTTCCACTGGGATCGCTTGGGCCATCGGATCCATCGGTTTGCGATAATGAGACGTCTGAGCTAGCTCGACCAGAGCTGCGACTTCCAGCGTTCAGAGTAAAGGTACGATCGACATCGCGATGCATGTTGGCTTGGTGATGGAACGAGGCGAGGAGATGACACGTGGCGGTGTTAGGGTTAGAGCACGACACGAAAATTGTGTCCACGACTTCGCCTTCGCCTTCCGCTCTCTCTGGACGTCTTTTCGGCGCTCTAGTCACAATCTCTTACACTTCATGATATCTTGACTCGAGTTTCGAAACTTTGAAGCAGATGATAGTCGTTAGCATTGACGATCGATGAAAGCGCCGACCTCCCAGTCACCTCGTCGAAGATCGTCACCCGATGATAGGAGAAATGGCGACGACCACGCCAATCAGAAACATGTTACGCTAGAGGATACGCGGAGAGAGATTTTGTGTATCCTTTTATCTCGTCATCTCGACAGCCGTCGTTGACACGAGGAGAGCTTTGGTGAAGAGCGCAGGATGAAAAGGTGCGCACAAAGCACTAACCCTTCTTCATTGTCTAACTTCATGATTTAAACAGCTGAGGTGAAACTCGAACACGCCATACTCGATATATTGCTGCACCTAAAGTTGCTATGCCGGATGTCGAAGCTAGGCCATCAACTTTCGTCGTCCTTCGCAGCTTGTCCTCCTTCAACCATTCTCCCACAACTGTCTTCCCCAACGACGCTCTCTGGCTCATCAGCCCGAAATCTATCACATCTCAAGAGCTGCGAGCCGCGGATCCGAATGGACTCGTCAAATCGCCGTTCTCTTTCTTTCCTTCGCCGACGTCCTATCACAACAGATCATGTCCCGGAGCGTTACCATCGTGCGCCTTTGAGCTTGAAGGGGGCGGAGTTGGAGTTCTGAATAGGAAGGTGGTCTTGAATGGTCCGCAATCATCACCTCTTCCTACATGGCGATATGATCACTTCTCTCCAGTTTGCGCTGCGGCTGTCGGAGCTTCTTTCTCCATGTAATTCCTTGAAGATACATTTTGTTTTCTCATCCATCTGATGTTCGCTTCCTGCTCCTATCATTCTTTTACGGGAGTCCTACCTTCAGCAACGAAACGAACGGGACAAAACGACGGGTTAGATATACTGGACGATGTTCATCAGGAGGCGTTGAACCGTGAACGCTCCGAACGGTCTGACGATTTTTGGAGGCGAATTGCAGAAACAGAAGGACACGAACGGGGAGACGAATGATGGGGTTGATGAGCGCAGAGAGATGACGTATATAGAACTGGAAGAACGTTTTCGATGTACGTTTCTCATTCTTTCTCGTCATCGATTTCTTGAGTAAATGTGTAATTTTGCAGTGAAGCTAGTGTCGACATCAGAAATTCTCAGCGACCTATGTTGTTGACAGACGATTCCCAATCATCAATCATCGACTCTTATTTCCTGGCCGCCGCATCATACACTTCTGAACCGTCCGACGAAGAGACACCATTTCTTCAATACCTGATCGTCGCTGGGTTGATTCAAGCTCCTATCTCGATGGCACTCAACGAGTAAATGATTCCCCTCTATTTGGCCGTCGCGAATTCGCGTTCATTTCCTCAGGAATCTTGCGATAAAATGCCAGTCCAGAGGTAAGCACTCCTTTCTGAAATCTCGATAGACGGCATCGGAGAGAGATTACTGACATTTGTCTTCAATCGAAGCTCGATCGCTTTCGTGTGTATATCGAAATATTGAGTCTTCAATCCGATATCTCGTTGACGTAGGATTTCTTCAAGTGCGGCGTCCAGCTTCTCGGATTTCGATCTTGTGACGAGCTAGGATGATATTCAGAGCCATACGAAAATTTCCACTCTTCCGAAGGGCGCGACGCTGAGCTCATGGATGAGGCGTACGCAATATCCTCTCTCAAATTCTCGGTGCGTAGTGTTCTGTTCGCGGGGGTGCATGGCTTCTTTTGATCGGTGTTGGGCTCAGTCTTCTGTGACTACGTTAAACTAGACGATAGTCAGCAAGATTCGAGGATGCGTGCTCTTCTCATTGGCGAGTCGCACATTTATTTCCAGCTGAACTATATGTAAGTCGTTCTGATACATACTTTTGCGAGGTAGATTAATCGAAATGGAGAGCGCAGTATCTCGCGTTCGAGGATAAGTGCGTGCGTGTAACTTACTTTGGGACAATACTAAGTAAGTACTCCTCAAAATAACGACGTGTCTTCTCGTTTGAAATTGATATACATATACACAGCGAATACAAGAACTCGCCTCTTTCTTTTCTTCCGTCTGACGATAGGCTCCGTACTCCTCGCAGCCCTCGAGGCCTACACGTTCCCTTATCTTCAACACACGCGCACCTCGTGCTAGCCACCGCACATTCCTGAACATCAATCGATGGTGAACTTTGCTATGCGAACTTCGATACGCTGATATGACTTGCTCCCTGTAGTAGAAAGCGATGAGAGGTGTAAGCGTAATACGCAGAGCCCTGCAGATACGTCTTGGGATTCTATGAGTATTTTTTATAATTCTGTTTTGACGCGCCTTAATGCTATTGTCGATTTCGGTGCGTCTTTCGAAGCTCCTCAATAAACCCACCGAACCCACCGTCATCGTTTCTTTTCAAAATCTAGATGCAATTCACGGCTGCGCGAGTGAAGGTCGAATTCGTGGTGGTACTCGATTCTTGTACTCGGAACCAGTGTAACTTCGCTTGGCTATGCTCAAGATACAATCACCGGCTCGCCACTGTCTCTCGATTCTGAGTACCCCTTTTCTCTCTAATTGGGGAAGCTTCGAGCTGACATAGGTTCGCATCGCCTCTTCTGCGTATTTAAGATCGACGATTGACTCGACCGCCAAGCTTCGTCCCCGAAATCTCGCCTCGATTCGCTATGACCGACGATCATCAGCTCGTGCTCTCGCGCTCCAGCTCAATTTCATCCACTGCTACTGCGCCGAATCTCGTTGGCCCGGGACGCACATTAGGCCTTCTCCTCGATTGGCTTGGGAAATGATTGGAGTCGAAACTGAACAAACGAGCAGCTCAACTAAACCTCGGTCCTAACGCGGTAGCGCGAGATATCCGTCGCATACTTTATCAGGAAGAAGTTAACGTTACCGTCTGGTACCCAAGACAGCTCGGACATCTCACCAAGGAGAATGAAAAGAAAATAGTAAAATTGTGCAAGAATCTACTAAAATACGCACGGTGTGTTTAATATATTCTTATAAGGACATTACTAACTGAAGCTTAGCTCTCATGTCCGAGAGACTCAACTGAAAGCCTTGGAAGAGATCACATCCCTAGCATTCGAAAGCGAGACCGTTCGTGATGCTCTACGCAACTACAATGTCGGTCGAATGGCTCCGAAGTATAACGAATACGAGCTTCTCGTTACGACTTCGAGGGCAATTGTTTCTGTTGACGATGTAGAAACACATGGATTGTGGTCCCGTTATCATGACCGCGCGTTCAAAGAAGCCACTACTTTGCAGCTTGGGAACGTTCCCGATGTCCTTGATTTACTCAAGAAAAGTCTGAGGTACATGTATATCTATGAATTCGGGAAAACCTATGTTGACAATGTTTTATCGACAGTAATCCAGCTTCATCGTTTTTAGCTGCACGATACTTCGCACGAATTTACCCAGGCCTCTGGTGGGCAGGTAATGGCGAAGAATATTTTAGGGACCTCTGGGAACACTACTTGGTTGTTATTATTACACATCCCGAAATCATTGAATGGTCCACTGTCAATGACTTTCACGCGTTAGCAACAACTCAAGAGAAAAGTTTCTGTCGTCCAGACGTCATTCAAATGTTCATAAAGTTGGTGTTTAGTTTCTCTCTCTTAAACCCCAGTACTTCAGTTGCAAATTCTAACATTTCTTCTAAATGTAGACAGTCTCAGAGATTAAATGCCTTCTTCGCCGGCTTTCTTTGTCTGGACGAAGTAGGCTTCCACGCGAATATCCAGGACGACGTTTCAGGCGAACCTTTTACCTTCAAGTATTCGCGCTCTCGGGCTCTGGGCAGTACAATATTGGTACCGTGCCTTCAAAACGCCGCATACGTAGGACTTTTTCTGGAGACGTTATGTGGCTCGAAGGAATATCAACAACAACTTTCGTTTCTTCTATCAAGAGACCATCAAGCTCAAGAGCGCCTTGCAGGTATTTATATAGATGAAATTTTCATCATCTACAACCGTATAGCGCGCCATATAACGGAAGAGATGAGAAGGCCGCGTGCTCATTGCGGCTGTCTTGACTTGCGCCATGTAAAAGTTCCTTCCCGCAGTCCAAACTGCAACGACTCGGAATGCGCTATGCATGCAATCACTCTTTTGTCTTCTTACCGTCGTATGTAAGTCCATATCCGCTATTCTCTCGGCGATATACTCACAAAGATCTATCTATGCGTAGTGTCCCAGTGAAGAATCGTGCACTCATAATTTACCTCCTGATGGTAATATGCACATTTAATCGCTACTGGAAGCTTGCTTTGTGTCAGGCGTCTTCTCAATCCATCGATATCTCGAGAGGAAACTTCAGCGCTGCGTTTCGTAGTGCAACTAGTATATCTTCAACGTTTAGATTTCCGCTCAGATACCTGTGGAGAGTTAGTGTAAAGGGAGAATATTTCCTATTCTATGAAGAATATCGACGCAAAAAGCCACAAAACGTGAGCCGTCTGCTTGTTCTATTCTCATTCGTATTGACTTAATTATTCATGTAGTTCCTGACAACACTTCCTCGGCCGTACGAAGACATTGAGCAGATTGACGCTATGCCGCTGACGGAAGGCTTGATTGGTCTTTTACAGTATTCTGAGGCGAGGAAATCGTTCGAAACAAATGGTCACTTTCCGATCATGGCGTTCCAGAGGGAATCGGAACAACCTTCGTATCTTGCTATCACTCAAAATAAGATGGAAACAAGCCAGATATATATTGCAACTGTAACGGAAGGGAGCTCGGTGGCGATATATCGTGATGAGTGCGGAGAAACTCGAGCAACGGACGATTTCGGAGTTTTCGTTCTTCGCTACGATCCTGTAGACTTCCTGCCCGACTCGGAACTTTTCCCGTGGATTTTCTTTCGCCCACGCGCAGGGTCTTTGGATCCAACCGGACCTTTGTACTGGCTTCAATATTATCCAGAAAAGGATACAAATTTCTTCGAGCCCTCAGAAGAAACGGATTACACGTTGAAAAAGGGCCTTACATCACTGACTGGAGAAAGACCTCAGACGCCGAAGCCCTCACAGCACAGAGCTTACCTTGAAGACGTCAACCCTGACGATCCACCGGAAGATACGGTGTCCATCGATGGTGATTCTACCTCTCAGAGAAAAATCGAGAACGACAGAGGGGCAGAGTTGATTATCTGTGATCGTTCACCTGAGAACTTTGAATCCGCCACCGAGCACTTGAACAAAGCAGATTTATCGCAGGGGGTAAGTCTAGGAGGTTCTATATCAGAATCGGACTGTCACCGTGAACTTAATGGAAAAGCAAGCACTTCAAACACCCGCGAGGGTGGCGAGGTGAATGTGGAGGACAAAGCGTTGGATTCACTCTCCGAGGTGGATTATTTGAGGGAAAGGCTCCGACAAGCAGAAGAAATTATCGCAAATAGGAACAGAGAGATTGAAAGGCAAGGTCTTGATATTTCGAGGCTTCATGCGATACTTTTGAGGTACGTCCAAAATTCCATTCCTTACCTTCATAATGTAATTGCTAATATCTGTACAGTAGAAAGGTTAATAAAGAGGAGAGTCCGGGACAGCGGAACGGCGAGTCTCGGACAAGCTGAATGGAGAGAGCGAAAGGATTTCGTCGAAATGTTGTTCTCATGAGCTTCGAGCATGTGACAGATATAACTCATGGGATGTCTTTACGATTCGTGAATCTGTATCTCAAGCAAACCATATGCCATTAGAGTACGGTTAGATATTCTTTAGCACATTTTCATAGCGTCTCGAAGACGGACGATAGCATGCCGTTGAGAAGTATCGCCGAGAATTGTGCATATTCGTTATTTAATCCTTAACTTCCAATGTTCTTTATTTTCCCGTAAAAGTGTCATTCTCGCATTCATACAACAAGGAGGTACAGATGCGTAGTGATGACGAACGTCAAAACGTTTACATGCGCAACATAATTTGACATGAGTATCGTCATCCGGGGGATATTCCCTCGCAGAATTTCATCTGAAGTAGAAACGAGTGAAGATATACATTGTGATGAGATGGAACAAGACATATTCAATATGAAGTTATGAGCTTCAGAACGGTAAACGTCAAATTCTCGAATCGGGCGCGAAAGCGGGTATACTGTTCAAAATCTACAGAATTAATCGTCTGTGTCTCTGAAGATCGTGTCGGCCTACTCGACAAAGAGTCTCGCTGGTTCCATCGAATCCTCAAGCGAAACGCTCTCTCTGCACTGTCCTATATCAGTTTCATGACACTTCCGCGAAGACAACGGCCACTAGAGCCTCATGTGCGGGACGGAGAACTCGGAAGCGGAAGAGAATACCGGAGGGAGGGTTGAGGAGAGAATGGAGGATCCGACGACTGAGGTGGAGATTTTGAAAGGAATGCTTCAACAAGCCCAAGATATCATCGCCGGGAGAGATCTTCAGATTGAAAGGCGAGACCTAGAAATCGAGAGACTTCGGTCGATGCTCTCTGGGTGCGTTGGATTTAATTCCCGTTCGTTGTTTCATGTTGGAGTAGGGACTCCTGGCACTCCGGCATCTGCCGGAGTCCTAGCTATATTAGGTAGTTGCGAGCATGTACCGTAGTTCCTCAGTTCTACTTGCTTACAGTGGGCCACCGCAAGCGTGGCAGAACCGATTTGGCATCATAATCGTGGGGTTTCGAAATGAAAATAAATTTATGCATCGTATTGCGGTACAGGCGCCGCCGGCACTCAAGCTCACTCAAGTCATACACTCAAAAATGTTCATGTGCATGAAAGTTATCGTCGCTTGGAGATGACCCAGATGGACCATCAGCTCATCATGATCACCTTCACATACATGTGCAGGTAAATCCATTCAGTAACTTCTACAGAATCTTGTCGATAGAGCTGACATGATCAACAGATTTTAAATTTTTAGGAATGACAGAAAAAGGCCCTTTGATTTGCTACCAAGATCAAAGATGGGCCTCGCAAACAGTCGGCCTCGTTCGCTGCGCTCACTCGCCCTCCTTTATTGCGAGGCGGGAGGCGGCGACGAGCAGATATTGCATAGACGCCAGATTGGCGCCAATGTCAAAAATAGTTGACAAATGCCGAAATGATAAAGATACCGAAACGATCGCCCTGGTGAGATAGAATTTCTAAAGTGAACCAAAACACCAGGCACGCTTGCCTTATAGAGCGAAAACGGGCTCGACTCAACCGATTTTCTAAAGCAAATCGGAATCTACGATGTCGTTGTGATCATACCGTCGGATACGACCTCCTGGCCGTCTCCAATGTGTTGACATATTTTCATCTTCTCTAGAAAGGGAGACGTCGAGAAGACTTCGATCTCGGAAGACGGAGAGAGAAGCTGAATGGAGAGTGTGTCAGGATGCTGTCGTGATATTAGAGCTTTGCGAAACCTTACGGAAGTTCGAAAGATCCCGTTTCTTTCCATGTGTTTGGATGTGAATTCGAGTAGTCGGAGACATGAGAGTGATGTAATCTAAAGCGAGAATGCGCTAATTTTTGGGTTAGAGGTGAAAGCGAGATGAAGTTGAACGACGTACGCTCGAGAATCTGTAGTCTTCGTCAAATTTCTCTAGATATCTTAAGTGGGAATTCTCACATTCCTTTGGGGCGGAAGTAATGACTTCAGCGCTAGCCTGCGATAGTACGACCACGGTAGATTTTTTCCCCAGCTTTCTGCAAAGTGTCTTCAGAGTGCAGCTGGCGATTCGCGGGACTGTTTGCGAATGTCGTTGGTGTCGACGTAGCACCTGGAAAACGAGTGTCAGTTTACAAATTGTAATTGTCAGCAGTTATCGACTCACGATAATCGAAAATGATGTTGGCGCAGGAGGTTCGACAACGCCTTTGCGCCGCGCGGCCGTTGATGCCTAGTCGTTGAATTATGACCACCGACGAGACCTTGGTCGGGTTGTTCGAGATCACATCCTCTGATGGATCGATTAATCTGAAGAATTAATCAATATGCACGTAGACGAAATTCAGCTGGCTAACGCACCTAGAATGAAGTTCATCGCTAAAATTCCGAGTTTCAAGCTTGAGCTCAGATTTTCGAACATTCCTCATCCATCCGGCTCTAAGAGTATTACAAAGGTCGAGGATCGTAAGAGCATATTGCGTCTAGCGAACGGGATCTCAAGCTGGAGGACGGCTGAGACAATTTGAAGTTTCGACGAGAAAAGGAGCGCCAACTTGAATCGAAAGATCGAAGAGTCTTCAAAATTCTCAGTTTCTTCTTCCTCTTTCGCTATTAAAGCCGTGATTACGAACGGATGAAACTTACTGGCGAGGAGCTTTTGGCTGTTGCCACCGTGGTGGTCGCGTTCGTCCAACTTGAAGCCGTGCAGCCGTGCAAATTTTCCTCCCCATCCGTGCCACGTGGCCACGCGTTCCTCACCCTCCGACGACGACGACGGCTTGCCAGCGAGAGCGTCGAATCTTCCGCCTGTCTGCAGTTTGCGACCTTTTGCTTCTCGACTTAAGGATGAACGAATGATCTCTGAACCTCAGATCTGAGGAGATACACTATCCATCATGCCTCAAACCATCGACCGTCGAAATGTCGTCGTCCATGGATCATCACATCGATGCGAGTCGAATCGGCGACTCTCGAACGAAGAGGCGTATATGTATCATTTTATGGGCGGGAAGCAAGCACAATCGCTGGTGGGATGGGAGGAGGAGCTTGCGGTGAATAATGGGGAGGAGATAAGAGGTTGGCGTTTTACCAGGTGCGTTTCGAAGTCCATCTTTCGACAAACGCGCCTTTCTCATAAACTGCATCTCAGGCCGTCATTACAAACACCTTCCATGCCCTAACTATGGCTCCCGCTCGTTATATCTTTAAATGAAGATCGTCGGAACGACGCCGACTTGACAATCTCGACGGCTTTACTCCCTGCGCCGTAATGGCTCTATTTCATGTCATTTCCCGCTGGCTCGTTATCGAGAGGATTCAAGATCAATTCTCTATCGTCTATGGATCGTCGATGCAACTGGCGTCGATCCCTTCCTCATCTTTCCGACGTTGCAGGAAGGGCCATCCTCTTACTCCAAGCTCCCATTCACCCTGCTGGAAACTCCTTCAGCTTGAAAACGCGTTGTAGGATCCTGGGACGTGACCAGTGCTCGCCAATGTTACCGCCATCGTCGATCGACGCCCACATTCACCCTGCCCCCTCTTCTCCTCCCTGCTTCCCCGTCCCAGCGACTCGCTCCTTCTACAGATGTGATTGCAATACGGCAATCTCAGCGCGTTCTCGCCCAAGATTCCCCTCTCCTTCTCTGCATTTCAAGAAGGAGCTTTGGTTCTTCGACAGCTCACTCCGCAAGATGAGGGATTCGTCGAAACGCGTAAGGTCGAGTAGACGAATGGGACGCCGCGTTGGCGTCGTCCGTGCGTGGTCTTGAACGAGGAAGTACGATGGCCCATTACTCGCTGCGGTAGAGGTGTAGAGAAGAGACTTCGAGGAAAGCAATGGAGGCGTTCGTGTTCTAAGAGCGAGATAGGTGCGTTATGATGCTACACTCTTTCGTGACAGGGTCTTGACTCGACTATCTATATAGGTAGCTTGCGGCCTCAACAATCTTCTAGCGTTCGGAACTGGCTTCTTCACGGGCATCTACGCGTCGAAAGGCGCTCTCCTCTCGTCCGCCTCATCATCAATTTGAACCCATCGCTCAGCGAATCTCGTACCGCCCCTCAATCGAGTCCCGTCTTCATTTTGCAAGGTGCACCTCCATCGCCGTCGTCATCGCATCAAGCTTTCAGCTCCCCGTCGCAAAAGCTTCGAATTCTTTCAGCAACGTCCTACGACTTTTCGACAACTCGGGTGCGCTACGTTACAATTTCAAACCGTATGGTCCATCCCTGTCATTCGATTGCGTTTGACTATCTCCAGGATGAAGATTCGCTGAGGAATCTCCAATTGCCGTTCATCAATCACCCCGGTCTTCTTTCGATGGAACTCGCGTGATTCGTCACTTTACGCCTGAGCCGCGGCAGCATTGACGATCCTCGTGGCCGGCACTTTCTCAAAGTACGTCCTCGCTAATTGAAATACTCACATCAAACCTCGAGGCGGCCTCATTGCTTTCATATCACGGCGTGCTGTTCGTGCAAAGAAAACATCGCCGCCTTGGATGCTATGTCGCTCGTGCTCATCCGCTTTGAGGAACGACAATAATCGACAATTCTCGAATGCTGGCTGACAGTGATTATTTCATACCGATGATGGCGAAATTGCAAGCTTTCACCGCTCTTGAATATGACCTGTGCACAAATGTGATGTGGTGAAGGATATAATGCGGGTGCGCATCGGTTCTCTGTGCAAAATTGATGAAATCCTAATATGAATCTTTGATACGCTCGAATCCGGATAGCGTTATGAAGATCGCGCTCTCAATAGAATATCAAGATGTTCCACGAATAGGACCTTTTCTCTTGCGATCGAAACGAGAGGCATCTCATTGAATGTCTTGCGAGCATGGTGTACGATAAAAATCCCATCATCATCGAGTCCACGTGCTTTTCCTTGTGAACGTACGCTGCGCGGGGGCATATTAATGGCGCATGTTGCTGTGTCTTCGAGTGGACGCTTCTATCAGAGCTTCTTCAGAGTTTCTGTCGCCATACTAGAAGCATAGCTTCCTACGGAATGCCCATTTGCACCGCCTCTTTACCTCTATTTAAAATGTCGGCGAGGTTCATCTACCTTTCACGCCCCGACGTCCTTCAAGTCTCCCGTCTATTCAACATGTCCATCGATCAGCATGAAGCGCTCGTTCGCTTCGACACGTCTTCCTCAACCACGCACTCGACTGCCACGGCGTCTGACATCGTCGGTCCCGGGCGCACTCTTGGGAACTTCATCGGTCGGATAGGCAAAGGACTAGAGTCGCTCCTCGATAAATGTGCTATCCGGCTCCATCTAGGACCTGAAGCTGTGGCGCGCGATATACGCCGCATCCGTCGTCATGAACAGATATCCTTTTTAGTACGATTCTTTGTGCCTTACGCACATCTCACCAGTACGCAAGACAAGAAGATCAGAAAGTTGTGCAAAAGGCTCCTAAAATACGCGAGGTTCGTATCTTGTGCCCAATGATATCTTTGATGCATTCGTTCATTTCGAAATAGATCTCATGTTCGAGCGACTCAACTGAAGGCCTTGGAAGAAATCATATCATTGTCCATTGAAGATCGACTTGTCCGCAACATATTATTGAATTTCAACATAGGAAAGCTAGCTCCAAATTACAAAGAGTCTGATCTTTTCAATTCGATCTCCAAAGCAATAGTTTGTGTCGAAGAAACAGAAACACACGAACTGTGGTCTTCTTATCACGTCCTTGCAGAGTGCATGGATTGGCGAGGACCGGCATTACCGTATTCAATCCTCGATCCACTCAAAAAAAGTCTGAGGTGAGATCTCCGGTGGTAACATGGAACATTATTGATAGACCATGGTCAACAGTAATCCTGTTTCATCCTATTTGGCCGCCAGGCATTTCTGCCGGATTGCCAACGAATATTGTACTATCATAATCACGGGAGCTTACTTTGAAGACCTGTGGGAACACTATTTGGAAATTATTGCAGCACACCCCAGCAGTATAGAATGGTGCAATGTCAACGAGTTCATTGGAGCATTCATGCACTCGGAAAGCCTCCTTCGTCCTAATGTATTAGATTGCTTCTTGAAGTTCGTCTTTCTCTTATTCTCTTTCACTTCTTGTTTATACTTATTCTTGTTCTGTACAAGAGAGAAACAGAGCCTGCAAGAATTCTTCAGCTACTTTTTGTGGCTAGAAAAGGTGGATTATTATACAAATATCCCAAACAACAATATCTGGGCATCATTCTCCTTCACGGAGAATCATTTGGCATGTCAAGGAGACGGCCAGATCTCTATACCAGGCTGTTCTTCAATCAAACCTATGGGGTCACTTCTACAAGCAGCTACTGGGAGGGCCGACTATCAAAGTCAGCTTTTATTTTTACGGTCAAGGGATCTCGAAACACAAAGACGCCTCAAGAATGCATTCATAGATGAAAAGTTTATCATCTTTAATTGTATAGCACGTCACGCCTTGAAAGGAAGGGGAATACCGCACTTGCGTTGCGAGTGTCTTGATTTGCAAAGACCGATTTGCGAACCACACTGCAGCAACTCTGATTGCCCAATGTACGCAATTACACTTTTGTCTTCTTACTGTCACATGTATGTCTGCGATTATTTCTCTCTGATGAGACGGTTAATGATTTTTATGTTACTAGTGGTTGCAAAGAAGATCGTGCACTCGCAATATTTCTAATTGTGACGGTATGCACATTCAGTCGCTACTACAAACTCGCTTTGTGCGAAGCATCAACTCATCCCATATATATCTCGGGAAGAAACTTTGATATGGTACTTTATGCTACAAGAGACATAATATCCGACATATGTCCTTCCATTGAGTATTTGTGGAGATTTCGCATAAAAGGGGATTTCTTCTTTCTTTGCAATAACAGTGAATTCAAAATTCCAACCAATGTGAGCCACTCCACTGTTTCATTCCCATTTGCAAACATGAAAAAATAACAATGATTCTGTAGATTACTGAAAGTCTTTCCGCCGGAGACATCGAACAAATTGATGTTCTGGAACTATCGAAGAGCAAATTTCTTCCTTTGAAGCACACAAAGCCAAAAACCCCACTCAGCCTAACTGGCCATTTCCCGATTATGGCATTTCAAAGAGAATCAGAAGAGCCATCTTACCTTGCCATCATCTACAATAGGAGGACATCGTTCCCGAAATACATTGCAACTGTAAAGGAGGGCAACTCGGCTGCAATATATCATGATGAAGATGGAAAACTTCAAGCGACACACATTTTCGAAGTCTTGGTTCTTCGCCATGAACCTGTTGACCTACATACACACTCAAGAGCCTCACAGTGGATTGAATTTCAACCTTGTGCGGGATCTTTAGACCCAACCGGAACTGTATTCTGGCTCCAGTATTTCCCAAAAAAAGATCCGGACTTCTTCGAGGATGCAGAGGTGTTTTTGCGTTCAACATTGCGTCGGGCATCAGAGGAAAGATCACACTCCTCGGAGGTAATTGCTCTGTTGAAGAGCATATTATCACTTGGATGTGCTCCCGAGAGTAGGGACGAAACCGATTCAATTACATCCGATGGAGATCTTGAAGAGGTTGAATTTTCTAGCGAAGCGGGCTCCTTGGAAGATACTGATTCAGACTCTGATCCATATTGGTCTGGAGGAAATAATACACCAAACGGAAATGGAAATCGTGCAGACACACAATTCAAGAGAGACACCTCGGAGACATCATGTTCCATCCACGAAATTACGGACAACCCGAGCTTTTCACCCGCACATGATGTTTCGGAGAGCTTCTTGGGCTATTCAAACGAGTTCGTGGGGGCGGCGGAGGTTCCAACGGCGGATCCAGTACTCACAGAGGAGTGCCGGACGGAAGAGTCTGTTCCAGAACCACTTCTAAAGCAAGCTCTCAAAATAGAAATGGAAGACCTTGAGCTGGAGAGACGAGAGATTGCGAATGAGAAGAAAATTCGGGAGCTTCAGAGAAGGGAGCTTGAAGCGGAAAAGCGGGAGATCGAGATCGAGAAGCGAGATCGCGAGATCAGGAAGCTACTGTCGATGCCCTCGAGGTGAGCTAAGTTTATGCTCCTTTCATTCGTTTAATACGAGTGCTTACTTTGATTATCCAGGAAGGGAAAAGAGCGGGAGATCTGAGTAGCAAAATGCGCTACGAGAGAATGCGAGGCGACTTGGTTGGAGAAGGAAAGGGAAAAGAGGAATGGTTCGGCAATAGTCTTTTCAGTTGCGGCAAGGAATGAGATTAAAACGATGTGTTTGTTTCCCATTACTCTGTATCTTTTGTTGAAAATTGTATCACATACCTTTTATGTCGAAGGACAAATGCTACTCTGGAAATACTTCACTTCACATTCGCGCTGGATCGGGCGGGAAAGTCAAAATTCCACCGGACGTTGAACTCGTACTGTGAAGTCAATAAGCCTTTGAATGCAACAACATGCATTTTTGGTTATAACATCTTCGAGAGCGCTTTGATATATAAAGCTCAGTTGCTTTCGCCGCAGAACCGCCCAACACCTGGAGACGTTCTGAGAGAATCATTGTGGGCCGCAGGAAAAGAGCGATTCACTATTCGAGTCTTCTGGAGAACCAGTGCGTAGTCTCCGGAGAATGAAGTTCGAGAATGAGAAGGACCCGTGAATCGAAGATATGATTCTTTATGAAATGTCAAAACAGAAAGGACGAAGATAATATCTAGGCCTTCGAAATTGGGACGAGCGAATTGGGCTATGTTCTGAAGTATCCTCTACCTCTGCAACTGCAAGAAATAGATGAAGAACTTGGCGCTATATGAAGTCATAAGATGAGTATCATCTAGATGGCCTTGAGAGCTGAGTCAGCTGAGGAACACTCGAAATCTTTAGTGTATGAATTCGCATTATTATTTGACTAGCTTTTCGTCAGCCTGATCTTCGGAGAATTTACAGGTGTATACCGTTCGAAATTTCATCCCAAAGTTGTCGTGATCGTCAACTTTACAGATAATACGCCTGCGGACACGCGCCGATGAAGTCCACGTGGCACGTGGTGATCAACGTTCAACGTTCAACGTCCACGACCTGCTCCTTCAACCACACCATTCCCCTGACCTGCATTCTTTCTCGGCTCTCTCAGCTTTCTAGTCGAAATCTATCTCAATGTAGCCTCAAAATTCCAACTTTGAAGATAGCAGCACTCTTAAGCGAAGCAGCCATCGACCTCGGTGGCCTCGTCAAAAATGATCGCTCGATGGTAGAAAGAATGGGTGTACGTCTGTGCGAATTGCACTCAGCCAACGCATCGCTGGCGCCGAGAAGAATGCAAAGCGAGAGACCATGCTTGCCTTTCGGTCGTCATCTCCATCGCAACCGACACAAGGAGGGCTCTGACGGTGTGCTTTGGACGGACGAAAAGGTGCACGACAAAGTTCTAACCGCTCTACATCGTCTAACTTCATGCACCTTGTAAGATCTGAGCTCCATACAATCTATGGTATTGAATCACATTGCTTCGTGCAGGAAAAAATAGAAGTGGCGAAGAGATGCTGGGGAAAGCATTGGGGGAGTATGATGATCGATGGGCGGGATATGTTTGGTGCGTGATGATGCTATACTCTTTCGCCCGACAGTGTCTTGACGCAACCACCCTTTTAGGTCTCTCACCCCAACGTCCTATTATGTTCTGAACAGCGGACTTGAAGAGCAGGGGCGTCCACCCGTTGTTTAGACATCTTCTCCGCCTTTCCACTCCGGCGTGACCCCGCCAACCTCAGCTTTCTATCAAATTTACTTTTCAGTGATTCTCCTCTCGAGGATTACGTTCGAGTCCGGTCTATGTGCTGGGCTCGCGTCCCTCTAGGCCTCTTCGTCTCAAGATCACGTACTTATATCTGGCGAAACTTCAGCGACCGCTAGCTCCTTGCGTCCCTCCAACAACGTCAAGCATTTTCTTAGCTGGATGAGCACGCCAGCATCGTTGCAAGTCCGCTGAAGTATCTCCAACCATCTTTCGCCATTTTACCCTCGAAATCACCTCAACGTTCTTCGAATGGAACTGTTGTGATTCGGATTACGCCCGAGCGTTGTTCGGAGCTTCCGTCGACTCGCATCTCGCATCTCGCTTCTCAGTCATCATTTCCTAGTCTGCCTTTTGGTATACGGAGCCTTCACAAGAGCCGACGAACTGGCCGCAACTCTTCAACAAAATCTAGCAACGAGAGTTTCGAGGTTGAAATTCGAAGAGGAGCTCAACGGAGTACGTTCATTATTCGATATTTTAGATACCTCTTTCAGAATAATATTCATAGGAATCTAGTTGGGACTATGTGGCTGCAGAACGGAAAAACACGCCTTCCACCTCGTTCATCTGTTTCGTTAGGCAACTTCGGGACGGATAGATGGCCGTCGACGCACCATCACCACGCTTCTAGGCGGCTTTGATGCATCATGGCCTCGAGTTTGGGACATAGCTCTCTTCGTCAAGACGCTCGGTCGGGAAATTCTCCTTTCGATTGAGCTTGATCATTGGTCAACTTCAGTGAAGGATGGCGCTACTTCGATGTTCATCTCGATCTGTGCCTTTCGACTCCTGATTAATGGCTCCGCTTCCCTTCCACGACCCTGTGATGATCTTGCCGAACGCACCACATGTTATACCTGCGTCTCCAACATCCCTCATATCTGTACGCCTAATCGCCGTGTTGCAACTTCTCGTCTATCCTCGAGGCGAACACGTTCTCCTCGAATCAAGTCGTGTTTTCCTCATGCCAGGATGGCGCTGTCGCTAGCGCTGCATTGCTGTATTCGTGGACTTCATCTCTAGTATATTCGCCGCGAGCCTCTTGGATTTTGGTCAAGCGTACTGGAACGACACCGAAGGTGAGTCGTGCATCGCTACAGTATCAGAGATGCGATATTGGCGGTTAATACAATTATCCTTTCGAAGGAAGCGATGAAGGCGTAATCGGGATACGTGATCCTTGTCCGCGAAGGAGCGCCAGGATCCTGTGCCGAGTCCTGATACTCTGGATGCGACAGAGATCTATCATGTTTGTGCTTTCATTAGAGGATCGATGTAGAAAACTCATAAACGTTTCTGAAGAATCGACATTTTCCTCAGTTGGGAAGCTATGAATTATCCGCTTGTTTAATTCGTTGTCCCGTCGCGACGCCGATTTCGAGGATGACGTTCGAAGCTTCTGGCGACCGTCTCCCTTAAAACGAATCAATGATGGATGTTGTGAATCGCCAGACAAATTGCATCGATGCAAATGCCTTCACGGTACGTCGTACGAGCAGATTTGGGTTCGAATACCCGTTCAATCTCTATGTGTCAGATACAGATACAGATTCCCAGCGTACACTCAGCATATTCTTATCTGGTATATGTACGTGTGGCCGCATTCATCGCCATCATCCTCGAGGCTGCTCAAATCACAACGTGCAATACCTCATTATAAGTAAGCGCCGCCTCACTTCTTATCTTAGAAGCTTTCGTGTGGAGTGTATCATTGATTGGTTATTTGTTGTCAGACCGCAGCCGCTGTACACCTTTAAGGACGTGATGAGGATAGCGAGGTCCATACACTTTCTTTCAAGGATATCACATGAATCTGGAACAGTGCTGATTTCTACGGGGTCTGTCGGATCCGTGAGTTTGTTTGATTTTTTAAAACTCTTTAGAATCAGTGCGAGCAATAACGCACAAGACAAGTTCCCTAGAACGCTGTCGCATCCTAAAATACGCGTACTGGGTCATGTTATCACCACATGTAACACTCTATTTATGGCTATTCCGTATACTTAAAATCGCACGAGGTCGCTCGTCGCGCTCCCTCTTGCTCCTCTATCGACGGCGTAACATGTCCCAAGACGAGCATATTTCGCTCCTTCACTCCGACTCCAGCTCAATCTCCTCGAATGCTACTGCGCCGGATCTCGCTGGGCCCGGTCGTACTATCGGCCTCGTTCTCGATTGGTTAGGCGATGGCCTCGAGACGTTCGCAAATAAACAAGCCGCCAAGTTCAACGCCAGTCCAGAAGAAATCATGAACGAGGTTCATCATACACAACTTAGCACCCTTGCCCTCGAATCCACTCCTCAAGACCAACATGTCGCTCCCTCGAGCTCAAACGGCATCTCAACGAATGCTACTGCGCCCAATCTCCCTGGCGCCGGTCGTACGGTCGGCATCCTTCTTGATTGGTTAGGCAAAGGACTTGAATCCTTTATGAACAAGCGAGCAATCCAGCTAAATCTTGGGCCGGAAGCGGTAGCGCGTGACATTCTTCGTATCCGCGGAGAAGGGGAAAAATTCGTCTTTATTCGTTACGCCGTGCCAAACGCTTATCTAACCAAATCACTGGAAAGAAAATTGAAAAAATTGTGCAAGAGCCTGCTAAAATACGCAAAGTTCGTATCGTCTAAATAGCTCTACTTAGTACCTTTGTTCACTATTGAATAGCTCTCACTCTCAATCGACACAACTAAAGGCACTGGAAAAGATCACGTCGCTGACTATTGGAGATCCACTTATCCGCGATATATTACAGAAGCTCAACACCGGACAGTTAGTGCCGGGCTACAGAGAACCGGAACTCTTCGCCTCAACGTCCAGAGCATACTTTCCCGTAGAGAATGAGGAAACTCACAAAGTGTGGTCGGAATGGCTTTCTCGCCTGGAATATTTCTACTATTTCAGCGAAAGATATCCGCAACTTGAGGACGTGAACCCATTCTTGATCCACTCAAGAAAACCTTACGGTATGCTTCTTAATAAATTTCTGATACAACTATTGACTTGTCATGAAATCCGGACTGTAGCGATTCCCATTCATCGTTTTTGGCCGCCAGATATTTCTCCAGAATTATTGGAGTATTTGGCTTTCGGCAAGAAGTCAAAATAACTCTCATCAAGCTCTGGATGTATTACATGGCCCTTCTTACTACATTTCCCGAAGCCATCGAATGGACCAGTGTCGATAGCAGCGGGGGGATTATGTATCAATGCGAGAATTCCTTTTACCACCCAGCCATTGTGAAATCACTTATAAAGTTAGTGTTTTAGTTTTTCATTTTCAAAAATTCATGTTAAACCACTAAATGAATCTCGATCCAGACAATCCACGAATTTACAGGTCTTCTTCGCTATGACATTTGGGATAAATTTCACAGAGGTGTATTTTCACCCCAACGACTCTGATGACGATCCCGGAGAAGCGTTTATATTTGCAAAAATCCCAGACCGTGATAAAAAGAAGAAAAGTTTCGGGGGCGACAAAAGACTCGTGATTCCATATATCTCTTCCTCACTGTCGCCATTGAACTACTGTGTCGAAGCTCTTAGCAGCTCAGATAACTTTTTAGGCCACCTCTCTTTCATTCGAACGCAGAACACCTATTCTCGGACGCAACTCAGAGCGATTCTCATGGATGACGAGCGGCTTGTCGTCTTTGTACGAATAGTGAATCATATACAGAAAGAAGATGGAATTCCGCGCATTAATTGCGAGTGTCTTGATTTACATAACGGGCAAAATTCGGCTTACATTGCCAGTCCGATATGCGGTGACTTCAATTGCCCTATGCTCGCAATCACGCTGTTGTTCTCTTACTGTAAAACGTGAGTTACCTTCTTTACCCGTTTCTGGAAATCACTGATCAGAGAGTCAGGGAGGATGTGGAGAGTCGCGCCCTCGCAACCTTCCTTTTCTTTACGATATACGCGAGCAATCGCTACTACAAAGCTCTACTGTGCCAGGCCTCGACAATACCAATCTTTATGTCGGTCCAAACATTTCAGTGTGCGTCAACCCTCGCTCCCGGGCACGCAAGCCCAAACTTTTCAATCAACGGCGCAGGTTATGCGAAATTGTGGAGGATCCGCGTGAAGAGGAAATACTTTTTTTTCGTGACAAGATCTAGCTCAAGCGTAAGCTTCCTTGAACTTTCATCTACTTTTCAAAATGTAATAGTATTTTCAGGGAAATGAATTACGTGCCGACGACTCATTTACAAGTAAAATCGATCAACTAGACGTTATGGTGATCGAAAACAGTCGCGTCATGTTATTGCCCAGTAACGGAGAAGGAACTACATTCAGCGCAACTGGCCATTTCCCGATAATCGCATTCCAGCGAGGAACGAGAGCGCCTTCCTTTATTGGTCTCGCCGCAAGGAAGAGTGGTCGCGAGGTCTTCGTGACAGTTGAAGAAGGGGGTCAAACCGCGATGTTTTGCGATTGGCACGGAAGACCTCAATTCGAACATGTTTTTAGGGTCTTGGTTCTCCGCCATGACCCCATCGATTTCTCATACGAGCCCACTGATCCTCAACGGATGAGGGTCCAATCTCGTGAACGTGCTTTGGATTCCACTGGTCCTCTTTTCTGGCGTCAATATTTCCCGGATAAAGATCCCGACCTCTTTGAATCCGAAGACGACATTTATTCGCGTGAGATGATGAGGATGCTTGAAAACTTGGACAAAAGACGGGAGGCAAGAACTGCCGTACCGAACGACCTTGCTGGCTCGAAAAGCGATACTAGAAGTAGTCGCAAGATTGTGTGGGACACATCCAACGACCCATTCAAAAATTTGGATGTGGACTTATTTGGCGACGTAGACATCAAGGATTATGAAGCCACAGCTTGGACGGACGAGGTAGCGCATAAGAAGGAGAAGCAAGCTCGCGAGGTTACTGTAGAAAAACCGCCCCTTGCCACCGAATTGGAAGATTTGGCGGTCGAGAAACGAGGACTCGAGGTTGAACGGCAGTCGGTTATGGATGAGAGAAGAGAACTTGAGGTCGAGAGGAGGGAGCTCGAGATTAAGGAGCGAGACCGCGAGATTAGGAGACTACTGGCGATGCCTTCGAGGCGAGTCGAATTCTTCAATCTTGTTCTCTTCGAGTGCTGATATTATTTTCCAGAAAGGGAAAGGAACGAGAAATCTGCAGAGAGGAAGATATTTGATTTGGTGTGGAAGGCGAAATGGTTTCGTCGGGAGAGATGGGCACCAGGAAAGAAAACAAAAAATATAAAAGATAAATGTAATCGGCAACATCGTCTTGTGTAGGATAGGCGAATATGGAGATTTGACTGATTATCAGCTTTCGTCGACCGAGATGGAGAGTTTGAAGAGTAGGCTCCGACGTACCGAGGAGATTGTCGCTGTGAGGGACTTGGAAATCTGGAAACGAAACCTAGAGATCGCGATGCCTCAGTCAATGCTCTCGGAATGCATCGGAATTGTTGACCGGTAGTTCTTTCGCGCGTTGACTGGCATTCATATTTTCAAAAAAGGGATACGCCAGGAAGAATTCGAGCGCGGAAGACGGACAGAATAGCTGATTGGAGAGTGCATCAAGATACTGTCATAATGTCGCCAGATCTCCGCAACCTTACCGAAGTGCAAAGAATATATTTTCTCTCTTTGAGTAGCCGAAGAGATGAAAGTGACGTGATCTATAGCGAGAAATCGTTAATGTTTTTGCGAGAGATGAAAGGGAGATGAAGTTGAGCGACGAACACTTGAGACAGTGCAGACGGCGTCGAGCTGTTTAAAATATTTCAAGGACGAACTCTCCGTTCTTTCGAGACGAGAGAATCGGAGAAACTCTGATTTATTCAGTAGAAACTGAATGATGAATTAACCTTGGTCGCATGTTGGCGCTGGAATCTGATCGAAAGAGGCCTCAGACTGCGGACGGTTCTTAAGCTTGTTTGCATGTGTCGTTGGTATCTAGTGTAAAGCCCGGAAGACTCATATCATTTTGCATAACTCTTGTAATTGACAGCAATTAGTGACTCACGATGAATGAAACGACTTTGGAGCAAGAGCATCTTTGGCCGGGTCGTTGCTGTTGTTGCAGATTAACAACCGACAATGAGACCTCGGTAGAATTCTTCGCGATCACATCTTCTGATGTACTGATATATTATGAGAATGAAATCACCATGCATGGTGGTGAAATCTGCTAGATAACGCACCTCTACTAGTATAGACCGCTTCGAATGAAGTTCATCGTGACATCGCCAGAACTGCGAGCTGCAGTCGTGGGCTTACAGTTTCGAATAATCCTCATCCATCCGAAACAGGTCATAATGGACAGATCGAGGCTCTTCAGATTAGCTTGCGTCTATTGGGTGAGATCTCAAGCTGAAGAAATTCAGAGTTCTGGTCGATAAGCTTTCAAGTTGGCCGTGGTCGTCATCACAGTTTGAGTCGTGAAAAATTTCGTTTGCGTCCACGCCACGTGGCCACGCGTCCATCGCCCTTCAACCAACGACACCGACGACGACGACGACGACTAGTCAGCCAGACTGTCAATTCCTTTGTCTACTCGTGATCTCAGAATTCGACTCTGGTCGAACAGAACAACCAACGTTCGGATGTGAGAGGGTCTCCGCCAGATCTCAAGCCACCGGCTTCTGTCGTCGTCGAGCCGTCCTTCAAGTACCAAAGCACCTGTGCCAACGCCAAACGATTCGACGCCCAATCCGACGATTTTCGATCGAAGAGCTGTGTATTTAAGAATCCTAGCTGCTGCTGCTGCTGATGGATGGAGAAGTGTGGTTACGAAGTACGAGGAGGCAACATGAGGTTGTTTGTTGAAACGTGCAGGGCGTTGTACCAGCCTACCAGGTGCGTTCCAAACTCCATCTTCCACAGAAAGTGTCTAACTCACACATCGTGCATCAGGAAGCTTTTTTTAAAACGCCAGATCTATCTCATCCCGTTCGTCGTCCTTTCTATGGATCCTCCTCGGAGAGCATCTCGGCTGGAGATAGCCGTCGCACGTCCACGAAGATCGTTGGGACGACTTCGTCCTCAAGGCATCGATGGCTTCACCTCTTCTACGTCTTAATGGCTCGGCCTCAAGTCAATCTCCGTTTTTTTAATCGTAAACGAGCTGATTCAAGCTTGAAGTTCTGTCGCCTTTGGAACATCTCCGTCGTGTCACTGGCGATGATTCCCGCCTCATCTCTCAATCACCTACGTTTCATCGCAGAAAGGGCGCCTTCAAGCTCCAGCACAACGCGTTGGGTAATCCTCACGATGTAGGTCTCTAGGCTTTTCCGCTGCGGCCAGGTCTCTTCGATGTTGCGTCGTTGTCGTCAATAGACGCTCCCATTCGTCCAGTTTCCTCTCTCCCAATGTCTCGAGTCTTCCTCCTCTCCTTCTAAGGAAAGATATATCGGATGTTGATGGCGGCGCGCAGTGGGCGTCGCGATTGGGTCATCCTTTTGGCGGCGCAACTCAGCAACCGGAGCATGCGGCAAAACGCGAGGTTTCATAAGGAGGCAGGATTTGCATGAACGTTGATGATGAAGGACGACGGCCTTCTCGTTGCATGACTTTAGAGGCGGTAATGGAGCGAAGAGGCGAAATCAGGGAGAGCAATTGAGAAGTTCGGTGCGTCATGATGCATCACTCTTTCTCCCGTCAGTTCCTTGACGCGACCATCCTTATAGGTTTCCAACCACATCGTCCCCGCTCTGTTTCGAACCATTGTCTTATCAGGCTGCGGTGCCTATACGTCGTATAGACGCGTTCCCCGCTTTTCCTTTTCGCCTACCTCATCCTTCGATCGAATTCATTCTGTGAATCCGATATCGCATCTCGAGGCGCTTATTCGAGTCTCGTCTCTGTTTCAACTCGTGGACCTCTTTGTCTCGTCGTTGTCTCAAGGATCATAACGTCATACTCGTCTTCGCCCATCTTCGCTGCAAAGGCCTCAAATTCCTCTGGCGTCAAAATTCTATCTTAGATTTTCCGGCGCTACACCATGAGGTCGGATCTCCCGTTCGACTTGAATTTCTCGAGGATGGAGATACTTGTACTCTGTGGAGTATCAAATCCCCGTCCATCATCAAGCCCTCGGAACGACTTCTCCTCGTTCAAGCGCGGCTCATTACATCTCGTCTCCTCACTTCTCCTATCTCCAACTTTCGGACATCTGCTATCCGGCACGAGGTGAATGACGATTGGAGAATGGGACTTGTTGGGACGCGGAGGAGTACATGGTCGAATTGCCTACATGAGAGGCTCTAAACCGAATTTCTGGAGGAGGGCTTGCGAGGTATGATCGTCCTTCGAAACTCTTAGTCATCTTTTCTAAACGATAATGTAGGTATTTATTTCAACGATTCTCCTGTGGGTGCAGATATCCTTCGTCCGCTCTCCATCCTCGTTGCTCGTCAGGGATTCTTCCTTCGGATCGCGTCCGAGCAATAATCAACTACACTTCGAAAGGCGCCTACTGATCGCATGACGCTACATCGACGCTCATTTCCATCGGTGATTTCCTGAGGGATATGGACGTCCGGACCTTGCCTCGGATCTCGCCAAACGCACCGCATCCTATGACGAGGTCCTGCGTGAGCCCAACACGTTCCTTTCGGAATGCATCGTGGTTTCCTCATGTCAAGAACGCGCTGTCGTTAACGCTGCATTGTCGTACGCGTGGAGCCTATATCGAGTTTACCCGTCGCAAGCTGCTCGTGGAGCGATCAGTCGTAATCGTAATCTGCGAGAGCCGCTGCGCGTCTATGAATGGCATTTGATGGTGCGTGTTGTTTCGCGATCTTGTCAGGTCGGCAGTGCTAATATACAGTGCAGTGCAGCGATTCAAAAAATGCAGTGAAGATTATCAGTAAACGCGGACCTATTCTTCGAAAGGATATTGGGATCTTGGGATACTGTAATACGCCAAATTTGACAGAGGTTTCGAAAGTTCGTACTTCCGCAAGGTCATCAAAACATTTGAATCAATGCACGTTCCTGCAGCCACGTGTAAAGGTCCTATGACACTCAGTGCTATGACGAATTTAAAAACATGCAATCAACACAGTTTCGGACCCATGATCTCATATTGTCGTCGGTATTTGGAAGCTGTACGTATAAACGAGCGGCAAACGTCAAATCTGTACACGTACTCAATTCTCGCATTTGTAGGCAGTGCGATCTTTGAAGGACTCTGGAAGCTTGAATGATTGCTATGTCCTCGCGTGTACATCACGATGCACAGCTTGGGGGTGTATGGGATTCTGCACTGCCGGTCTTTCTCTCGTATAAGGCTGACCGATGTCGTATCGTCATCGCCCTTGTAGCCTTACACCTCCAGTTGATCATGTACGACGACCCACATCTAGCACTATCGCGCTCCAGCTCGATTTCCACGAATGCAACCGCATCGAACCTCCCTGGTCCCGGCCGAACGCTAGATCTCCTATTACAATGGTTAGGGAAAGGACTTGAATCGTTCTTGAACAAACGAGCTATCAAACTCAACCTCGGCCCTGAAGCGGTCGCACGCGATATACGTCGCATTATCGGCATAGAAGAGATAAATGCCTTTTCGTTATACGCAAGTCAACGTGCCCCTCTCACCAAAGCTCAAGAGAAATGCTTGAGAAAACTGTGCACGAGATTGCTAAAATACGCAAGGTTAGCATATTCTCAATTATTTTGTCTTGTACCGTCTTCCACTATGAAATAGATCTCATGTTCAGTTGACGCAACTGAAAGCATTGGATGAGATAATAGAGCTCGCCGTTGAAGATCGAGCTGTACGATGCACGATGAGACACTGCAGCACAGGACACCTAGTTCCGAAGTACGAGGAACAGGAGCTTTATGTGGCGATATCAAGAGTGAAAATCTCCCTGGAAAATTCGGAGACTCACGAGATGTGGTCTCTTTTTCGTGCACGTGTGGATTACATCTACAGCAACTGGACTTCGTACCTCTTTCACAAGGAGATGGTAGCTCTTGTTGTTGCACTCAGAAACTCTCTGAGGTATATTCATTAAGGATGATCGAGCACGGATATTGATTTTTTTGGAGTGCAGAAATCCTGTTTCATCATTTTTAGCTGCAAGATATTTCACTCGTATGGCTGAAAATTTCAAACCTACCATCGCTATGTGCTATTTTGAAGTCCTCTTGAAGACCTACACGGATTTACTTTCTGCGCCCCAAGACAATATTGGCTTCGAGTGGTCCAGTCTGAACAGATGCGGGAGCATAGTTCATCTTCTAGATAGTGAATTCTATCGCTCCGAATTTCCTGGAATCCTTTTTGGGTCAGTAGTTTTGCTCACTTTTTTGGGTAATTCAATCAAAACTTAAATTTTACGTGTAGTCAACGTGCAAGATTGCAGATGCTCATTCAAAATACCTTTGCTACTGACAAGGTGTTTTACAGGACAAATGACACTGAGACTAAATGGGGTGAACTGTTCACGTTCATAGGGCACTACCCAGCTGAGGACCAGAAAATATACAATTTGGAAGGCAATTTCATCACAACTCCAAGATATAACCTGCGTCGATTTCGTGACTTCTTAAGTGCTCTAACCGGGCTTGGTCCAAGGGACTACAAAGAAATGCTCAACTTCCTTCAAGCCCAAGATACTCCCACTCAAGAAGGACTTAAAGATATTTTCATAGGTGACAAAAAACTCATTGTGTATCTTCGCATAGTTTTACACATGGAAGAAAACCTTGGAATGCCTTGCATTAGTTGCAGATGTTTTGACTTGCAGAATGAACAAATCCCAAGATCAAACTGTGTATTCCCTAACTGTCCTATGCATGCAGTTTCTCTTTTGAATTCCTATTGCAACATGTGAGCTGTGTTTTGCTTTTTCCTTCATATTCTGATATATATATACTACACAGAGGAACGATTAAAGATCGTGCTCACGCACTCTTTTTGATGTCGGTTATATACTCATCAAATCGCTACTACAAACTTGCATTATGCCAAGCTTCGGAACATCCCATCTGCATTTCACGATTATCTTTGAAGAATGCGATGGATTTCACTCCAATTGTTAATTATGGACATGATGGATGTCTTTGGAGAATTTGCATCAAGAGCAGATATCAGTTCATATACAAGGGCGATTTCATCTTGGTAAAGAAATGCAGACTCTCATCTTGTTATCAATCTTATGAGATTACTGTTTCAGGAATCTGGACCATCTCAGAATTTGAAATTTTCGGAAGATGACTGCCATATCACTTCGACACATGGCGATGTTGATCAAATCCACACGATGTGTATCACATATGGCACAGTTATGCTATTTCCCCACATCAAGACTGAAGACCTATTTGACGCAACTGGTCATTACCCAATTATTGCATACCGTGAAAAAGAGTCAGAAGAACCCTATTTCCTTGCAATTGTCACTCAAGAAGATGGGCGCAACATTTTTGCAACAGTCAAAGACGGAGATTTAACTGCAACTTACCACGACAAATTCGGAAAAGCTCATGTAGCACAAGGCTTCTATGTCCTGGTTCTCCGCCATGATCCCATTGATTTTCTAACTAGACCCGGAGAGTCTCGATGGGAGCAGTCACGACCTCACATGGGGTCCTTAGATCCCACTGGCCCCATCCACTGGCTTCAATATTACCCAGACATGGACCCTGATTTCTTTGATGTGGAGGATGAATTTATACCGGACGAAGTGAGGGAAAGGTTCGCGCCGAAGAACGGGGACTTTCGAAGTCGCGCCAAACCACGAAATGAGATTTTCTCAAATGCCTATAAAGACAGGAGCTTGTTATTTTCATATGTCTTGGGTCCCGTCCGTGATTTCACCGAGAGCCATGACGGAGCAGGGGTGCATTACTCTCGAGACTCACTTGACAATGTTGATAATACTGTCAAGGTCTTCGACAGAGCGGGGACTTTGCAAAAGACGGGCCTTGAAGCTGCGTCAGACGGACTCCCAGTCCTCGATGTAATCGATAAACCAAACTTTAAAAGCAAATGCGGAAGATCGGAAATAAAGGAAGAAGGGGTGGAGGAGGGCTTTGAAACGGCGGAGCCGACATTCGAGGAACAATCCTTGATTGGAGAAGAAACTCGAAAGACTCGCGTGGAGCAAGTGCTCGTAGATGAGATGCAAGGCCCGGAGAGCAAGACACGGGCACTTCGAGATGGGAGCTGGGTGCTTGACGATGAGAAGATTGTGCTTAACGATATGATTTTCGAGAAAATGGACGAGATTACGAGGTTATTGTCGATGGCCTCGAGGTGAGTCAAATTTCTCTCAAATTAATTGTTTTGTGTAATTGCTGATCTATACTTTCCAGAAAGGGTGATGAACAGGATATATGAAGAGCGAAGCTGCTGGGAGAGAAAGGTAGTATGAGAGGAAGTGGAAATGAGAGAGATGGCTCCAAGCGAAACCGTTTCGCATCGGAAAGTTTGTAAAGCTTTACATTGAGCTTCACATTATTGAGTTCTTTACTAATCACATGTGCTAGACGTGATGTTATCATCGGCTGGAAGGTTGCAAGTATATCCTCTTTAGATTGGGAATGTTTGATGCATTAATTTCGAAGAATGTACCATCAAGAGAGGGACGATGAAATCTGCAACTATTTCGTATTTCTAATGAACGCAAACATTCTTCCATATTCCAATGGTACGAGAAACGATGATAATGACACACGTTTGTGAGCGAACTTTTTCTTAAGGATTTCGACGCAAACTTCGAAGTCAGCTGGCGCAGAAATTGATCGTTTTAGTGAATGGTGATTGATCAAGTTGAAGGCCTGCCTAACGAAAGAAATAAAACTCAATCAAAGAGATGATAAGAGTTCGAATTATGCTTGATCAATGTCTGCCCCGACGGGCCGGAGAGAGAATTCGAGAGTGAAAGACGATTCGAGAATCAAATTTCGAAGAATTAACCTGTCAGATAACTGAAGTCGTGAAAGTCAGCGCACAAACTACGGTCGTCGTACTCCTTTGACTGATTGAAGACGGTACACGCAGATATAGACGAGGATTATTTATTCGTATCTCGACATTTGAGTCGCACCACTGCTGCGAGCGAGGGAGACGGGGATCATTCGTATTGCGATGCCTCGAAATCTCGTGCTGACCTTTCCATGAGAGAGTGAGTTCTGATTCGGCGAATATTCCGTGAATCAAGTTCGGAATATTTCCTAAGAATGCGGATCTTCCTCCACACCCCGATGCATGTCGTAATTACAGACCTATAAGGCGGGTGCAGATCGATTATATGAGTATATCGTAGTTCGGATTAAGCTGAAGCAGTACTAACTTGAACCCAGCGAAAGGAATGAATCACAGTCGAAAAAAAGACGGCAAGAGATCCAATGACACTTGATTTATATCGTTCCCGCCCATCGGAAGAGAGGATACACGGATGAAAGACGATTCGAGATTGATTTTTCGAAGGACTAGGAGACGGCCAAAAAGCTTGCTTGAGGCATGATAGCTGAAGATGTGTATAAAAGCACAATATTAAGATAACGAAAGTCGGTAGACACACCTAGAAATCGGCGGCAAGTTCTCCGTTTCGCATTCTTGAGTCGCCGGAACATAATATGCAGCTCTATAAAGGTAGCACTGTTAGGTGTGAGAGTAAGACGAGGATAATCTCGGGCGCGTACGTTTCGAAATTTCGCGCTGGCCCGGGACCTTTTCATGTCAGAGCCGTCGAGGCTGTGCTTCTCCTCCACCAATGAGAGATTTCGAAGATCTTACTCGCGCATATAGCCAGCTCGTCGATCGAAGTTGTGGGGGGCAAAGCAATAAATTTGCGGTCCCATGTTCTTTCGTCACGAACCCGAAGTGGGACGCGAGTCAAGCTAACACTGAGGGACAGTAACTACAAAGAATAACACTAGATACATGTTTAGGGAGGTGGGAGGGAGAATCAAATTATCTCGCGATGTCAAAATCGCGAGTCTGCGAACGATGTGTAAGAGCCGGAAATGTGAGAAGGAAGAAGGAATAGTACTCGCCTGCGAACGATGCGTAAGAGCCGAGGAGCATCGAGCGCAGACGAGCGATACATATAGGATATACACTGAAAGAGATGGAAACCAGAAAGACGTGAAAGAGAAATGAAAGGGAAAAAGGGAAATGAAAGGGAAATAAAGGGAAATGAAATGTCGCCGTCATGCCTCGACCCCGGGCAAGCCTCCGTCTTCGCCCGCCTCAGCAAAACATACAGTGTAAAACAATTGCCGGGTGGCGCGCCAGTGAATCGAGTTGGCATGAGTTATCCCAACAGAAACTCGCGAATGAAAAGACATGGATGGATCTACTATCATCTAGGGATTAGAGACCTCGGTGATTCGATAGGACTCTCGTCGTTGTCAATGTCGTCGTCGTTGTCGATGAGCAAGTCGTGCCACGTGGCGTTGGCACGCGCCGTCGCCGTCTTGAAGTTTTCCTGCTCGTCCATCTTCAACGACGTTCAGTCAAAGCCCACCTACATCTTTCGCACAATCTCTTTATCTCTCTAACCTTACGTCCTGGGATCATTGGGAGCTTTCTGGCTGTTGAGCGCCCTTGGTGCCTCGGTTCTGAAGCAACAGGCAATGTCAGGCATTCCTCGGCGTCGATCAGCGATGAATAGATAGCCTCTGGAAGCTGTCAATGATTCGAGCTCGAAGGAAGAAGCTGGACGTCTTTAGGGACGATTTTGAACGCGCGTACTTCGAATGACGGGAGGCGAAAGATAGCGAGAAACGCTGATGATGGATGGATGGACAACGCGGATGCCAGCGACAAACGGTGCGCGACAACGCCTTCCTTCTTTCTTACCATTTCGCTTACTTCGGACTGTAGATGCAAAGCCTGAGATGGGATTCATTCTACTATCGAGCAAGCACATTGTACGAGCCTTCCCGTTTCCAAGACATGCTCTTCGTTCTTGGCGCAAACGTCGCACCCAAACAGCGTCCTCATCCTTCTGCGCTACCAAATCGATTCACCCGTCCAAAGACACATCGACCATCTGCTCTTCTCGCATTCTTTGTTTCTGTCCTCTATCGCATTGCTGGCTGCAACTTCGATCCCTTCCGTTCCTATACGAATGGGTCATCAACGCTCGTTCCATCCCACCACCATCGTCGACTATCTGGTTGATCTTCAGCCGTCTATCTCATCTTGCGGGCGTCGTTGAAGGGTGAAAGCGATTCGCGGAAGAAAGAATCTCAGGTTTGCGTCGCCTGTGGTATTCTTTGGCGACGAACTTCGATGAAGTCATCGTTAAGGTGCGTACGAGATCTCATTTCGTTCTCAGCGACATTCTGGTTGAGATTCTTTTCAGTAGCTGAAAATGACGAGTACTTGTTGCTGTCTAGATCCATTCTCTCCTCAACGATGAGTGTCGTGCTTTTTGACGTCTCTCACCTCTGACCCGTTCATCCCAATCACGCCTTTCCTGTACGGTTCTCAACAACTTACAATTTGCGGATGACGGATGGAGGCTGTCAGGACGCTATCGATGAGCTGCACGCTCAAGAAGGCCAGTGATGTATTTGGAGGACGAGATAAGACGTTTGAAGAATCGAAGGGCGTCCTGCTTAGTATGTCCCATAACTCCATTTCCTTAATTGTATTCTGACGACTCTACGCCAGGATGTCGCGCTCTTGCGAAATTTCAAGCGGAGGTAATCGACGCTCATTCTCGAAGTGCACGTTCGCGACTCCCTTGCTGTATCAACACGAGGACTGCGCTCGCCTGCTCGAAAGCAGTCTAGAATGCCCCGTGGCATGGAAATCTATCCCGATCCTGGATTTAGGTATGTTGGATCGTTGTCTTCGTGCTACACGCAATATCTGACCTTGTTTGCTTCGACTTTCTCCAGTAGATTATATGAGAAAGTCGTCGAATTTCGTCTTCCAGCTTAGTCGCGGATTCAATCGTTCGGACGATACTCAAGTTCACCTGCGTACAACTTCGCTCTGAGTATGACTGCTCCCACCTTATCATCGTCGCTTTTGCGCCGTCGTTTATCGATATCCATTCTATCACCCTCTAGCGTGACCTCGCTTCCAGTCAAGTCGAGATTACATTCCGCCGCTCTGCGTATCTTCGAGTATTGAATGGACGGCTCCGGATGGCCGTCATCGTATCCGCTTCGCAAGGATCGATTCCGCGAGGCAAAAAATGTGGCGAAGTGGTTTGGAGGAAGATCCGAACGGAAGGATATGAAGCAGACACGCGGATGGCATGCGTGAAGTCACCGGGTACACGCGGCCGTAGGCGAAGAGTTGGTTTGGAGGGATCGAAAGGCGGTTTTCAGGCCGCCGTCGCGTTCCTGCTTAAAATAATCTTTCTGGTGCGTCATCGTATCCGAGTCGGCTTTCACTGCATCTTCTGACGAGCGATAATTCACTCAGGTCATTACTTCTTTATGCCGATTTCCAGAGTCCTCTACGTCGAAGGCATTTGCGTCACCTTTCCTTCCATGTTTTGTATCGTCGCTGTTACCTTCGAATTCACTCTCGATCGTTGTCGATTGCCAATATCATCTCAGAATCTTTCAAGTCGATTTCACAGCTCTTGACGCCCATCCACCAAGTTGGAGATACATCACTCTTTATCTCAATGTGTCCTCGCGTTTCTTTTGCCTCCGCTCTATTCGCCGGGCGCCACACATAACATTGGAATTTCTCAAGCATATTCTCGGAGGTCGGCGATCTCACCATGGAGGAGGCGATGAGTTGAGGAAGCGGCAATAAATTTCTCAGACGCTCTTCGACGATTACGAGGTACGACTCGAACCTGTCTTCTGTGTCATAATATTAATTTTGATCTACAGGAGTCTACTCTACTCAACGTATGTATGCAACTTATGTTTTCCGTCTTCGGAAATCATGTTCTGCTCAAGAATTACGTGGACGGACTCCGCTTTCTTTTTGACTTCTGTCGATTAGTCGCGATGCAGATCGGGATAATCCAAGGTCAGATTGAGTACGAAGTTCACGAGAAAGGTACGTGCGTTATCGTCAGTCTGCTATTCGATTTACCTGAGCTATTTGGCGTAGGAATTTCTCTGGGTTCTGGACGTTCGCTTTGTTGTTCGACAATGGGTAAGCAAGTATGAATTATCATCAAAGAACAGAAGTAGTCCTTGGAGCTCGCTTGCGCACAATGTCTTATTCGGTGATACCGCAAAGTTTTCGATCAATACGCAGCTCTATCTCTAACGATAAAAATTTCACTTGATGGCTTGGAGTCTCTACGCGACGAATCGACAAACATCGATTAGGATACATACCCTGCTGCCGAACAAGTGGGCACTGGTCTGCTTTTCAACTCAACATGCGACGAATAAAATCACCGAGAACTCCGAACGAAGGGGTTCGAAATGAACACGCCGAATGCACGAGTAGCATTCTACACGCACACGAGAAGATAGCTTCGGATAAGCGAAGGTGTGGCATTCGAGGTGAAACGGCGGGTGCTTTTAGAAAGAACGACTTCAGTGTATCATGGTGCGTCATTATCTTAAACAATTCTACACTCTTTCACGAGCGTCTCTTTCGACATACTATCCTATCGAAACCCGCAGCATATACCTATGCAACGGGTATATGCGCTCTATTCATGGCAGCCATCCGTTTTCATCTTATCTGTTAGCTCAGAAGTCCTCGAGGCTACCTCGCTCTCCTCAAATCACGTCCTACAGTCCACGTTCCTAATAAGCGATATCACGAATCTCATCTCTGTTTCGCTTTTCGGGAACGCCCCCAGTTGGGAATAGTCGTATTTCATCCGTAGCTGCTTCGTGTTCATGAAATTTCTTATGACGGTGAGACTTGCTTCGCATTCAGATTCGAGGCCTGATATTGACATCCGACATCTATATCATGCTGTAGGCATAAATGGAATGTGTGATGCTTCCCTGTGCAGAAGTATTAGGATCCTGTGAGGAGCTATGTTACTCCGGTGATTTCTTAGTTCGTATTCCTGCTACATATAATCAAAATTCTATAGCTTACGTTTGTCTTTGTCATCGTCTCGACAGTCAGGTCGGTAGAGTGTACGGGATGAACGAAATGCGAAATTCCGGTACGAACGACAAGGATTGTTGCTGATGAATTTACGCAACTCGATGCTGCATTCGAACGCTGCACAGGTACGGAAATGGGCGAAATCCGAGCTGGTGCATGCACTGAATTCTGATATTCTGAAGTAGTACATGCAATCTTCGAAAAAAGAAAATCGACCAAACTCGTCTAAGAGTTTCTTTGCTATGTCCCCGTGAGTGCGCTTCTCTTCACTTTCGTCTATCTATCTCATATGGATAACGTCACGATGCATATCTTCACATAGTTTAGGGTTTCGCGCCGCCGCGCTTTCTTACATATAAGATCGATGATGATGCATATAAGATTGTATCTTCATTCCCATAACTCCCACTACCCGTCTATCATGGACGAAAACTCACACTTAGCACTTTCGCGCACCAGCTCGATTTCCACAAATGCTACTGCGCCGAATCTTGTTGGTCCTGGCCGTACGATAGGTCTCCTCTTCGATTGGCTGGGGAAAGGACTCGAGGCCAAGCTAAACAAACGAGCCGCTCAACTCAATCTGGGTCCCGAAGCCGCGGCGCGCGACATCCGCCGCATACGTCGATATAAAGAGACTTCCGCGTGTATTCGGTTTTTCGCACCGTACGCACATCTCACCAAAGCGCAAGAGAAGAAAGTGAGAAAGTTGAGCAAGAACCTACTGAAATACGCAAGGTAAGGATCATTTTAGATACATGAAGCTTTTGACGTCACTAAGTACGAGATAGATCAAGCGTCCAGTCAACGCAGCTGAGAGCTTTGGAAGAAATCACGTCGCTCGCTACTGAAGACCTTGTTGTGCGTGGCATACTAGACAATTCAAAAGTAAGGACATTGTTGCCGAAATACAGAGGGACAAACTTTTCCGCTACGGTGATAAGAGCTATATATGCCGTTGAAGATCGGCATACTCATGAGCTATGGTCTTCACTATTCTACCAAAGTGCACTGGATTTTAATTTCCTATCATCCTCTCAAGAAAGCATACAGTCTCTCTTGATTGCACTTAAAAACACTCTGAGGTCTGTTTCTGTGTTCATTTATATCAAACCGCATAAGTAACACCTGAATCTTAGGAATCCAAATTCTTCCTTTCTAGCTGCCAGATATCTCTCGGGGGCTATCTCCATGGCCGGCCATAAATTTGCCTTGTATAATCCTCATTTTCAAAAACTTTGTGAGGATTATGCAAGGCTATCAATTGAATTCCCCGATATGATTGAGTGGTCCAACCTTAATGAATGTGGATTCATAATGTGGCATAGCTCACGTTGCCCAGATATTGCAAAACATCTTGTTGAGTGAGTTGCATATTTGATATTGAATTGAGTCACTTAACTCTATGTAGTCGGTCTACAATTCTACAGAGGTTTTTCAAGGTCGCCTTTTCCCTATATGAAGTTCACCTAATGCTCCCACACAACGACTATTGTAATAGCCGTTGATCGGGCGCAGTAAAGGCTCTAACCAGAGCGTATCCCAGTATCCCTGGGGTACTTCGTTATTTCCTTCGATATCTCGTTGCCTCTCGACGCTAAGGTATGTCCCTTCCCATCTATTCTATCGGCTGACGTGTCCCGCCCACCAACAGGGACCGGACAGCACATGTCTCGATTGGGATCACCCGCCGCGCCGTCGCCGTCTTCCCGCCCTCCCGCCCCCCGCTCATTGCCCTACCCCGCCGCCTTCGTCCCCAGCCCGTCCTTCCTTCGCATAGACCAGAAATACGGTCCACCTAGGGGTTTTTAGGTGCGTAGAACTCGATTCTGACGTCTGTTTGACGTGATTCGCTCTAGGTAAGCCGCAATGGGCAAACCTGTTAAGCAGGAGTGTTTGGGCCATAACTCCGCCAATTCGAAACGTAACTCTGCGTGCATAGGTGCGTTCTCAAGCTATTGTATAGTCCTAACGATGCGTATAGATATCTATCTACCAAACCAGGGCATGTAGGGCGAACCACAGGTGTAACGCGGCATGTTGAAGGCTCCTCACAGCCGCATGTATTTCACCTATCCCTCTAAACACCTGGCGCCGGATTTGTCTGTATGAGGTGCGCATTTGTGCGAAGTTTGACTGTGATTGACTCACAATATATTATTTCATAGATATATATTGCATTTACCTGTAAGGTGTACCCTTGCAGGTCTTTCGAGTGGAATACTTCGCAATACATCCACCTCGGGCTATGCCAATCGCTGTTTCATACCTCTGTGAGTAATAATGTGACGTTTCATGCAAATCGAAGCTAAATCTATCATCCCATTGAATTTCATGTGCCAAATAGATGCATTGTAAGTATTTCAAGCGAAGAAGCGTCATATCTTGCTCGTTTCTTTTGAATTTTACATTCTCTGGTGCGCGTAAGCAATACCTTTCGAACGGTGTATCACAGGTGTAATTACGTGCAGTAGTTAATAAGATGTCGAATTGCTTCTCTTTTCCGTGCGGACACGAGCTCCTCGAAAGACGCGCCGGCAACACCCGGTGCACCTCGGACATGTACCCCGAGGTGCGTTCGACTGCCTCTCGCAATTCACCATGCCGCTAGGTATCCAGGCACGATATACCGCAGGATTATATATATCATAGAGTGTGCTTCTTGAAATTCGGGGTCAAATCCATGCCGTTTCTATGACGTTATAGTCGAAACGAGTTCAATTTCTTAGAAACACAGTGTGTCCTGCTGTATTTCTTTTTTCAAATATTATACACTGCGCTAGGAAATGTCAGATCTTGCGCACGGCGCTCTGGCATATACCACTACCCAATACAGTCGTCGCAAGGAGTGCCAATGGAATTTGAAGTGGTGAGGATCGCGTCGCAACCGGAAGACGGTCGAGTCGCAGTATGCAGCTGTGAACATCGCATTCACGCTCGCTAAAATTTCCCGTCGAACGTGCAGGCATACGCGAGATACAAAAATCGTGGTAGGTATATAATACATGCCCCATAGTAGGTACAGGTTTTGAGCTCATCCGGAGCAATTCTGAATATTTGAAAATTGAAATGAGGAATGGGAGGTTGGTTTCATATGTAAATTCACTTGTTATGTCCATCTTGCCGTAGTGTGACACCTGTGCAGCTTCCGATTTTTGGAAATGCATTCATAAACACTTACTGCAGAGTCTGGAATAATGTGCCTGGGTCTCTTGCACTATATTGAATTGCGAGAGGCAGTCGAATGCGCCTCGGGGTGCATGTCCGAGGTGCACCGGGCGTTGCCGGCGCGTCTTTCGAGGAGCTCGTGTCCGCACGAAAAAGAGAAGCAATTCGATATTTTATTAACTACTGAACGTAAATACATGTACAGGGTACCGTTCGAAAGGTAATGTCTCCGCACACCAGAGGATGTAGATTTCAAAAGAAACGAGCCTGATATCGTGCTTCTTCGAACGAAATACCCATAGTGCTTCTGCCTGGCAGAAGAAATTAAGTGGGATGATAGAATCAGCTTCGATTTGCATGAGGCGTTGCAGTATTACTCACCAATGTACATAATATCGATTGGCGAAGCACGAGATAGCGATATTGTGGAGGCAGACACTCTGGAACCTGTAAGGGGGTACCCTTACAGGTAAATGCGAAACAAATCAATAGAAAACCGAATCGTGAGTCAGTTCCTGTAGAACATTGCATGGATGCGCACCTGATGTAACTACATCCTTTCGCGCAGTTCATAGAGGGCTTGGGGAAAGACATGTGGCTGGAAGGGGCCTTCAAGATGCCATATCACACCCTCGGTTCGCCCTTCATGTGTCATTTTCGCAGACAGAAACCTATACGCTTCGTCAGTACCATGCAGTAGCTTCCAAACGCACCTATACACACGGAGTTCCGTTTCGAAATGACAGAGATATAGCTTGAACACTCCTGCAAAGCAGGAGTGTCCATAGCGGTGTCCCTAGTGTAAATCACGTGAAACTAACGGCAGAATCGGAATCTACATACCTTAAAACCCCTTGGTACACCTTTACATGGACCCTTTCGAAGGAGGGACGGGCTGGGGACAAAGGCGGCGGGGTAGGACAGGTAGCGGGAGGGCGGGAAGGCGGCGACTGCGACGGCGCGGCGTACGCACGGCGCGTGTTCCCGATCGGGACACGCGCTGTCCGGTCCCTGTTGATGGGCGGGATACGTCAGCTAACATAATAGATACGAAATGACTCACCTTAGCGTCGAGAGGCGACGAGATATCGAAGGAATTAACCAAGTACCCCAGGGATACTGGGATACGCTCTAATAAGAGCCTTTACTGCGCCCGATCAACGGCTACTATATTAGTCGTTTTGTGGGAGGATTAGGTGATGAAGTTTACTTTGATATCGACAATGCAGCCGATGAATATGGTGCATGTTTCACCTTCAAGACATTTTCCGGGAAGGAGAGAAAAAGATCGGATTTCGAAGGCAACAATTGCATCATGATTCCATTATTTTACAATATCTCATCCGTTGTTCTGCAACATTTTCTTCGAGCACTTTCCGGCTCCGAAACCTATCAAGATCACTTAACATTCCTCCAAGCTCAGGAGATATGTACACGAGTGCGGCTCAAAAACATTTTGATAGGTGAGGAAAGGCATATTGTCTTTGCTCACATTATCCGGTGTATAAAGGAAGAATGGGGGATTCTGCAAGTCGAATGCAAGTGTTTTGAACCGCATAAGGACCCCACCGGCACCTCGACCTGCAAGGACTTGAAATGCACTATGGAAGCAATTACTCTTCTGTTTTCTTACTCCAATACGTAAGCTGATTTCTGTTCTTCATGAAAAGTGCAGCATCTTATCCACATTCTTGTATAGCGGAGAGATGAAAGATCGAGCACTTGCTATTTTCCTTTTGTCGGTGATATTTACATTCAATCGATACTGCAAGCGTGCTTTGTGCAAAGCTTTGCAGCATCTGATGTGTATCTCGCGGGCAACCTTTCGGAATGCTTCAATTTTTATTCCAAATCTTGGCGAAGACTCAGGCTGGGGACGCGAGGCTACATATCTATGGAGAATCTACACAAAAAGAGGATACTATTTTATAAGCACCTGTAAGGTAATGAATCCGTACCAAATTATACATCAAATCTCAGCTAAAATAAACATCCTAGGGAAATATAGTACAATGGGAATTTGATAACGCCAAGGACGTGGATGAAATTCACATTATGCAGATTGGAAAGCCGGTCATTTTACTACCCCGAGTCAAGACAAACGAACCATTCAACGCTACTGGACATTTCCCAATCATCGCATTTCGTGAAAGATCAACGGACTCACCATTTTACCTCGCCCTTGTCACCACACAAAATGACGGGATCTGGATTTATGCAGCTGTTCGCGAAGGCGACTCGTTTGCTACTTACCTCGATTTCCACGGAAAGGTACAAGTCACAAACAATTTCCGAGTTTTAGTTCTGCGCAGTGATCCCGTGGATTTTCCGTACACTTGGGATTGGGATAAATTTCGACATCGAGAAGGTGCTTTGGATCCCACTGGACCAGTCTATTGGCTTCAGTATTTCCCGGAAAGGGACCCTGACATGTTCGAGAACGTGGAGGGAAACATGCCGCGAGAGATGAAGGAGATGTTTACATCATTGAATGGAAGGAATGAGGCGAACTCCATGAGCGACACGAGGAAGCGACACGAGGGTGTCGCAGATGATTCTGACGAGGATCAATTCGAAAATGTTGAATTCTCCGACGAAGAGGATTCTGACAAAGATGGGACTGAAAGCGGAGACGAGATAGGGTTAGATATCTTTGATGATCCTCTCGAGAACGTTGAAGACGCCCCAGGGTATATCGGTGGTTTCGAGCGCCTTCGCGAAGATTTGGAAGCTCCCGAGGTTAGCACAGAATATTCCGAGGCTAAAATCGGGACGGATAAGGCTGAATCAGTGAGTTCGATCTCGGAAAGAGGGTTCAAGACGGAGGATTACCTACCAGCCAAAGAAAATACCACGGAGAAAGATCTTGCAGTAGACCCTCAAGGATCATCCGCTGGGAGGCAGGAACTAGAAATGGAGAGGCGCGCGCTTGAGATCGAGAGGCGGATGCTTGAGATTGAGGAACGGAAGCTCGCAATTGAGAAGCGAGATCTTGAGATCAAAAGGCAGCTCGCCAAACCGGGGTGCGTCGATTTCCTTCGATTTCCTTCGTATCAAGCACGAGTTGATGTTTTGTTTGATAGAGAAAAGGAGGATCGCGGTGATTGAAGAGGGGTTGAAGAACAGTAGAACGCCGAAAACAGAGGAAGGAAATTGGTGAAAGTTGGAATTGGATGACGGCGGAAAGAATTCGGCGGGAGGCTAATGCGAGAAGTTGAACCGCAGAGAGCATCTCCAGTGGTTCTAAAGCACAACTACTTATCAGTTCGTACATCACTTATAAAACACACCATTAGAATAGCGAAGTTGTTTCGAGGCTCTGCGGATTTGGAGACTTACCGAAAATTAATTCTCTTCGAATGACACCTACTTCTGTATGTTAGAGAGAGCTCATGTACCGGAGTGGACGGATTTTGAAGGTCGAGAACGGAGTCCAATCAAATCAGAAGATCGTGATCGCGATCAAGATTGACTCCTAAAGAAATGAGCGAAATCCATAGAAGTTTTTCCCTGTAGAGCGTCCAAATAAAGCTTTGAGGGAAATTGTTTCGCTTCAACGAAAGTCGAAGCGCGATGCCAACCTACCGCAAAAGCGTCGGAATTTTTCCATGAGATGGCAGGCGACGAAGCGGTGAGTAGAATTCGATCTTACATCGTAACGCAACGATACGGTTTGTGAAAAGCTATGAAGGGATGTTTGACGACATTCGAAACATCGAATACAGTGTTCCTGGGCTTTGACTTTCGAAGGATCGTTCAGCCGAGGATACAAAGAAGAAGCTCGAAGTGGAAATCGATTTCTGCAAGTATATAAGTCAGTTAGAATCCTAATATTCTGAGGAAGGTGGAAGGCAGACCGTGACTTCGAAAATCGTAAGGGTGAGAGCGGCTCGCTAGTCGCGCAGAAATACCCGGATTTCGATGGTCATCTTCCTCATTTTTGGATGGATCTAGAGATTACTATGTTTATATGAGTCGATAACGCGTCAAGAGCTGTCAGAAGCGACAATGAGACCGAGAGGGACATACAAACTTTACAAAGAGTCTCGAGCTCGGTGCAACATCGAGTCCGGCGTCAGATGGGGAAATTTGACGTTGTGACCTTGAGGAAGAATTTTCTTCGAGGGTCGTTTTCATTTCTTGCATACATCGCAACTGGATACGTTCTGGTACTTTGATAGTAGCTTTTGGCGAGGATGAATCATCATCGTCGTTGTAGAAGTCGATTTTTGCGCCGCGTCAGCGTTGTCCATGCCACGTGGCAGCGAGTCCTCGTTCCTCCGGTTCAACGAGGAGGTCGTCGGCCTCAGCACCGATTACGATGTTCAGTTTCTCCTTTCTTATCCTTCCTTTTGGTATTCGAGGCAAAGCGCTGGACGTCGCTTGACACCCGACCTTAGAGCTTGAAGAGCCGTAAAACGACCAGACGACCTTGGAAGCTCTGTCGAAACTCGACGTCACGCTTGATGGACAAGATCGGGCTACTTGAAGGAGAATCGTACACGTCCTCGATGGCCGCGTGTTTTGGAGGAAGAAAGTGGTGAATACGGAGGAGCGAACTTCGCTTTCGATGCCGTGGTCGTGACGTGGTGCAAGAGAAAGCTCAGGTGGTTCAACTGGTTGCACGTTTCGGTTCTTGAATGGTGCGCTATGAAGCTTTTATCCGTCTTCATCTTCTTACCTTGCGAAATAGAATCTTCGACTTCCCTCACCTTTCGCTCTCTCGCCTTTCGTCTCGTCAAGTTCATTTGAGACCGTTGCAAGAACGAGCCTCAAATTTCCCTTCATCGCCTACAGAAGCTTGCAGTTCTCATCCTCTCCAGCACTCTCCTCTCTTACTCGTCCATTATGCTGCCTCCCAAGCGCCCTTTATCTCTTAACGCTTCACGCATTCTCCATCTCAGCCATCGCACCTCGAGATGACTCGTCCTCTCACGAAAGATGACGACACCCGTTTGCTTCAACCACACACAGTGCATTCTCGCATCACGTTTCACTTCGAGAATGTGGAAGAAAGGAGAAAATGGTCGGAAGATGGACTGTTTGGGATTTAGATCGAGCAAACGAAGGCGTTGGGGGTGAAGACACTTCCTAGGTTCGTATCGAATCCTCCTCCTTTCTCAACCAATTCCTTATTACACATCTGCTAGGATCATGTCCGTTTCTCGTCGCATGTCGCGCTCCTACAACGCCATGAATCGCCTGCTCTCTTTCTTCCCCGCCTTCCTTATCGACCCGTCTAACTCGTTCGTCTCTCTTCCCGAACGAAACGAGATCGCAGCCCGGGGATGGCAGATTGTGGTCGTCAGGAGATCGGTGAGCAAATTGGAGATGGTATGCGCATTCAGCCATGATTCAGGAGGAGCCGTAGATGAACTCGGAGAGCGCGATGGAGTGCGATGGGAGTCTGGGAGATCTTCGCGACGAAACCCGAAGGAAATCGTGCTAGGTGCGCTCCATCATCTCTGTGATCCTCACGACGAGACTCATCAAAGTATGATAGGATATCGCGTTGCTCTAATTCTCATGCTCGAGGTTATGGACTCAGTCATCCAGATGCTCGTCTGATATCTCCGTCGATGACAGCCGTCTTTCACTTTGATCGCCTTCGCCAGCTATGCGCGAAATCGCTTGGATGAAGAGCCAAATATGCATCATAGCGAAGGCACTAGGATAAGCTCTCGCTCTCGTTCATTATAAGCCTTCCATCGCCCCGTCTCTGACGAGCGAACGAGGAAAGATCGTGGATCGAGCGCCTATCCTCTCTATCAGCTCGGGTACGTCGCGTTTCGGTAATGTGGATGGATTTCATCACTAATCCATTTCATCCAGGGCGTTTACTTGGCGCTCTTTCAGTGAACATGTCGCCGTCGAACGTTGGAAGTCATGATTCAACTGCTAAAATCGGATGGGAGCTCCTCAAGCCGTCTCGCCATCTCGCCAGCATACCGCCATCGTCGACCGATCTACACTTCCAGTTGACGCCTCCGTCCAACGCCGTCCTCTCTCTCTCGACGCCTTGCAGCATCGTGGAGACAATCCGAGCACATTCACGCTTGCGAGGGCGACACGTTTTGATCTCGATGCCATATGGGATCGACTGCACGCGTTGCAATATCCATCGACTATCTAGCTCTTCTTGGCCGCATCGTGCTGGGGCGGATTGTTCCGTCGACAGTTGGATTCGGAGGGCGGTTCGCGATGAGAGTGAAATCAAGAGAGAGAGAAAGATGAATGGGATCGGCGCAGGCTGTACATTTTCGTATGGCGTTCATGTATGACCAATTTTGACGAATGATGATGTACGTTGTTCATTACCGCTAACTTTGCTCATATCTTCGACGCTTTGCAATGTATGTATGCGCGCCAGTTGATAAACGCAGCTTCTCGTGTATTGTACCCGAATTCGTTCTCGCTCAAATCCATTTTGAATCTCATTCATGCTCGATACCGTATGTGATCACTGGTGTCTTGGAAGCTCCAAATATTTTGCAGATGTGTTTCATCGCAAAACAGACTTGCTCTGTCGCTGTTGTTTATTGGATCATGTTCAAATTGCCATCGCGAAATCTCTGCGCAATTCGTCGACATCATCTATGGATACATGTAGGTATTGCGTTATTTTTGGAGTTCGGGAACTCTCAAGTCGTTATCGCACGCGAAGGTGTCGTAATATCGACGTTCTTCATGGAGTAGGCTCCGGGTCTCTTCTTCGCCTTTCTCGAGACCTTTTTTCGCCCTCTTTGCTCGGCTTGCGTCGTGTACAAACGGTTGATCAGTTTGCTGATCGTTTCGGACCTCGAAATTATGTTCAACCAACGCGGCGGTAACGACGCGTGAGCAATTTTTCGCTTAGCAAATTTTTCTTCCGCTTCTACTAACAAGCAAATTGAACGATTTCGGAACTGTTATACCTCAGATCTCAATTATCGGTCAAAGACCAAATATCCCGAGGTGTTATATCTCAATCTCGCGCTATACTATCGACTTGATGGATACCGATGTATCAGAGCTTGTAATTTCAAGATAAATTGCATTTATGTATTCTAAAGGGTCATATTTGAGTTGAAATTGGTATAAATTTGAGCTTTACAGGTAATAGAGTGTATTCAGCTAATTTTCACCAAATCCAGCGAAGACATACGTTGTGTAGTATGTAAAGATCTTCAGACAGCAAAATCGTCATACTTCTCTGTGCAGTCCCCTCCCACATAACCAACAATGCCATCAAGGAATATACTCCAAGAAAATATCTTTAGTGAGAAAAAATAAGATCTATGGCATGCTCAATCTGCTACTCACATGTCACGACCAAGTTTTACATTACTGTAAATTTGAAATATACTCGGCATCAATGATGACAATTGATATCGAAGGTTGAAACGTACGTGACGTGGAGTGGAACTCTACTTGCCTCGGTCTCAGACACAAGATTTAAAATGTCTTCTCTTGCTTGACTTTGGCATTTATTATAATGCAGTTGGTATTGTATTCTAGCACGGAGATCACTTAGATCGCATGGAAGTTTTGTGACCACTGAGTCATTGACGTGTACATCAAAGCCTTCCAAACCTTTTCCGTTCCTGTATTCCACAAAGAAAGATGGCATATTTGTCGTAATGGATAGTGATTCGATTCGTCCACAGATGCTGTGGTGGGTGCGTCTTGAAATGATACCGCTATTGAGAGTTTATATACCTGTAAGTTTCTTACATGTCTTTAATCAAAATCGGGGTTTGCAGATGCAATTTGGGAATGAAGCTCCACTTAGGCCCTAGTTTCTATGTCCCTTTCAGTTAAGATTATCACATATAGATACATATAAACGTCTTTTCGTCGGAATCAGTGATCACCATTACGATCTACTTCGAAATATAATATTGCGGAAGATCTAAACTTTAGATAAATTGACTGCACTTTGTAGTCATCAACTGGAGAGTGCATGTGAAAACACGGATGAGCAATTTCTCACACCGACTCCCGCTATAAAGCAATCACTGTATCATGAGCATACTAAGCCCCCATCGGACCCTTAAAATGCATGGAGAAGAAGATAGCATCAGGGTATTGCTTGCATTACCAAATTTTGCAGGGAAATCATTTTTCTTCGAAGTGGAGTCCTACAGGTACTGCGACATTCCATGTGATAAGGAATATTTTGTTCAAAAATTGAAGGAAACTTTGATGAGTGGCAATAGTGGTGATGAGGCAATAAATGCAATCAAGAGTTTTGTGGCAAAATATCCTGGTCACTCATGTCGATTTCATATTAAGTATGTGCCAATATCCTTCTTTCATCTTCACTCACATTAAAATATTCGTTCCTGGTGTCTTAGAGCGGTAGAGAGTTACAATCCATTGTAAGTTCTGTGGTGTTCTTTGTTTGTAATGAATAAGATTGAAAATCCGAAACTACTCTTACTAGGTTGTTCATTAGTGGCACTGTCGGACCAGAAGGGAATCTTGTGGACTTCAGAAGGCTTCCAGTCAAACTGTGCTGAATGTAAATGTGGAGCAGTCCATAGAGTCGCATGAAATCTACAAGTAGTGTTGAAGTACTAATGCATTGTATCAACTGAGACATATTTATTATTTTCACTTTTCTTTTACTTGTCTATACGCATGAGAATTGTGATGTAGAATTATACTTGACGCTTCAACTTTGCCTCTCGAGCTCTAAGACGCAAGACGCCTCCCATTCGGGTAAATAGTAACTACAGATGTCAGAACATATGCCAGTGGGACGCCGCTGCGAAGATTTTCGTTGAGCACGAAAGGAATGCATAACGAGATACTACGTTACGAAAAACCTGATAGTATTTCTCCTGCTTGTAGTAAATTAAACACCCCAATCCAATGTGTACGCTGAGAGATTTTGAATTTCTAAAAAAAGTATAACAAGAGAGATAGAGCGTGATATTAAATTAGTCTTCCGATTCCACATTTCGATTGTCCTAACACGCAACTTGGCAAAAATCAATAGAGATTATTGATGCGTATGAGTTTTATATAAAGTTGACAGACAACGATCCCAAATTCCTTCAATCGCGCTTCGATTTCTTGATTAGAATCCGTCCTTGACTGAACGTCCCGCTGAGGTTGCCACGATTAAGAGTTCTCCAGCTCTATTCCTCATGCTCTTTCCTGTTATACGAGTAGAATTGAACATTGAGGGATAGCGCTTTAAAATGAAACTTGTATGGCATTGGTACAGACAATGTGAGCTCAGATTTGCAGAGCCGAAACAGAAACGGCATGGTCGTCAACGCAACGCGCTAACCGCAACACAGCCACGTGTCGTCTCTTTTCCTCGTTCCATGACCAGGCAACATGCCTCCCGATGACTTTCGTGCTCTAACTCCCGATTCTAGAAGCCATGCATCTGGTCAGGCTATCTCAGACTATTATACCTCGCAAACAGGTGGATTCGATGGCCCACACAACCCCAGTGGAAGCTCTCAACGATCAAAGCCACGTGGTGTGTATGGCTTATCGCTCACGAAACTCTGGAGAGAAGTGGGGTCTATTTGGCTGAAAGCGACGCCAAAGGGCTTTCATTCGACTAGTTAGATCGTGAATGAGATACGACGGCTTCGCCGCCACGACGAAACAACGATCTATGAGCGTCACAGGAGGTTCAACGACGGTGAGTTGTCCTGTCTCAATTTCGACGACCTAGTACCATTGTGCGTGAGCCTAATCACTTTTCCACGAAGGTGAGTTTTCAATGCTGCTTACTAAGTAACACCTTTATACCTTTCGCTACTCGCTCAACCTTCACTTCCAGATCTGCGGACCCCGAGGAAAGAAATGCCGTCGAAAGCGACATCTCCAAGCTGTTCGTTGAGGACCCCATCGTTTACCAAGTATTTCAACACTGCAAGCACGAAATCACATTGAATAATCCATACAAGGATGTTGGACATTTTGAACGTCCGGAATCGATCGAAATGGAAGATGCTCGCAGTCAGTGGTCAACACTTTTGGCATATAATTCCTTCCGACACGTCAACGAGGACCCAAAAAGCATGCGATCCAGGTGCGATGCACTGAAAGTTACAATAAGGTATATTGAGGCTTCCCGTTGTATTTCGATCACTCATTCCTTCGAAGATTCAGCGAATGTTCTCTGATAGCCATCAACTATCTTCCTCATGTCTTAGCTATGAAGATGCAAGGCAAGGACCTTGAGTTCTTGCTGGAGGTTTGGAACCTGTTCTTGTCCCTCGTTTCCAATACCGGCTATCCAATATGGAAGAGTAACATGGACTTATGCTTCAAGAACATCTTATATTCTGGCAAATCTATATCAGATTTCGCGTCTCCACTGCAATTTGAGATCATTGCAAAACGTCTCGTCGAGTGAGTGTCTTTCCCGATGATCCTCGTTGAAATGAAAATTGAAAAACTGCACGCAGATACGCAAATGAAATACCTTTCATTCTTGACACGTTCTTTGCACACCCGACGATTGAATTCGGATCCAAAACCTCGCCGTACGGCGCCAGGTTCGTTTATCCCGCACCTTTTGGTCAATGGAATATTGCAACTGCATCTTCCTATGCGGTTCATTTTCTACGAGGTATAAAATCATCGACGGACGGGTCTGACTCCGAGAAATATCTTCAAGATGGTTTTCAAATTTCGCCGTTGGATCGGACGGTCTTCGTCGACTTAAATTGGATGCAACTCTACCAAATAGTCAATGACGCACTTCAGAAGTATCGACACGTTGAGGGGATAATCAGCAGCGAAAGACTTCAGAACGTTGTTCACCGTGACTTTATTACTCTCGTGGATAATAATATTTCGATCATTGCGGGCGCGAATGTGACGAACAGGTGAGTCTTACCTATTTGATACCTCAACAGCATTTTAGTATATACTGATCGTCCGTGCAAGTAAAAATACGAAGGGCCGCGCTCGTTCAAACTTTTTCATCTCGCAATCTGTCGACATCGATCGTTATTGCAAGCATGAAATGCTCGAGAAATTCGGCAACGTCATCGGGTATAGTTACATCCTCAACGACCGGTTGCATTTCCAAGCGCACATCAAAATACCCAACGGCATTTACGTACTCACGTTCATCCCTCAATTTCGAAACGTACCTTACCTACGGCGATTTCGTATAGGCGGGAAGTACTTTATCTCCACGTTCGTCGTTTCGTCTTTTCAAACATTTTCATTTGTGATTTAATTCTCTCTTTTATATACTCTAGGGATGGCTTACCGGAGCCAGTCGCGCATATTTGGAGCACATGGAGTCGAAAAAGTATAGATGGTGACTTGGCGGTTGACACAATGCTGCTCGACGGACATGTCCTCTCGCTTCTACATGTCGTTGCTGAGACACTTTTCTTCGACTGCAAGGGGCACTATCCTATCCTCGCTGGTTATGAGATGGGGACCAGGGAACCTCTCTACGTCGCAGTCGTACGCCTCAGATCCGACTCACCATGGCATTTCACGACGGTGAAAGACGGCGCAACGTCTGTGAAATACACGGACGAGGTCGGAGAGGAGCATATCGAACTGGATTTCTTCGTCCTGGCGTTGCGCCATGACCCGACCGATATCCCGCCACCGAAATATTCGCACCTCAGGACGAAAGCGAAGGATCCTACGGGTCCTGTGTACTGGCTCAAATTTTGGCCGCGCAAGGACCCTCAGTACACAGATCGTGAGGTCCCAAGCGATGATCGGCTTTTAGAGCCGTACCTCGATGCCCTTCGAGAGCGAAAGAGGACAGAACAGAATATGATGGAGCTTCTTAGTGGCTTCCGTTGATAATGTTGGTAAATGTCGAGTCTGTCTTCTTAAACTGCGTACATTGGAATATTTGAAAGAGTCGGATATTTTTGTAAGAATATAAATCAAAGCTGCCATTTCATAGTGATAGTATCACAGCGAAAAGCTTTCTATGTAAAGGGCTCATAATCTTCCATTCCTATCGACGGATATTTGATATGCCCTGTGGAATCCAATCGTTAGCGTACGTACAGAAAGAAAGAGGAGAACTGGAGTAACGCACTAGTATCGAGAATATGGATTTTACTACACGCCTCCTTGGCCTCTCTCGCTTTTTCGTCCTCGTCTTGGGCTATAGAAGTTCCTCCGCCCACGACTACGATCCGAGATCCCAAGGTCGCCATAGCGTGCCCCGAACGCGCATACGGCGCAGGTCCCATGTTTTGGAACATATACCAGCGATGATCTGACAATGTTCGAAGATCAGGGATCAGGCGCAGAGAACATGAAGTGAAAGTTACTCACCTCGAAGTCGAACTGCTGCAAGGTCGCCGAGATCGCTGCCGTCGACTCCTCGTCCCCCGAAGATGTACATCATACCGTTGACGACGGCGGCGCTGTGCCCCTCCCGTGGTGAGGGGATGAAGCCGATGCACTTCAACTCAGTCCAGGTGTGTGTTGAGGTACAGAACATCCAGGTGTCGTTGTAGTAGTATTTGCTGTCTGTACCGCCGAATCTAAATGAGCGCCGTCGATATGCGATGTAGACGATTGAAGATGTCAGTTAAACACTCGTATTGCGAGATACGAGTGGCGAAAAGCGGAAGGAAGATAGGAGGTGAACATGTGAAAGGAGGCGACGTACATGTAGATCTTGTCTTCGAAGGCGACAGATGTATGACCCGTGCGCCCGGATGGAGCTTTGGTTGCACCATCTTCATGCACGAGCTCCCATTTTGGAGGAGTTATTTTATAGTCCCTTGCTGAGATTACAAGAGATATGGCTAAACGGGAAAAGAAAGATGAGCGAATGAAAATGAAGATGCGCACGGGATCTAAGATCGAACGACCACATGTCGTTGAAGAACGCGCCTTCGCGTTGTCCGCCGAAAACGTAGAGTATGGACCCAACAACTAAGAGTGTATGCCCGTAGCGCCCTCGAGGGATCGCGGTGAAAGGTTCCGTTTTAATTTGACTCCATCCACGAGAGACTGCGAGGAAATCCTTCTTCATTAGAATATGATGTGGGAAGTTGGAAGAGGGGACGCGCACCTATATTGTAAAAATACAGCTTCGAGTTGAGCTCTGGATCAGGAGTATCCCAGCTCGAACTCGTATCTCCTCCCCAAACGATCATGATGTCGTTCAAACTCGCGCACCCGTGACCGACGCGAGCAGAAGGGACGTCTCCCGCTGTTTCTATCTTCTTCAACTTGAATGCAGCATCGTCGTCGTTTGAACCATGATCGCCTGCGAGAGAGAGGGAGTAGAGATCGTTCGTCGGAACGGGCGTGCCGTGCTTGAGACCGCCGAAGAGGAGGAGCTCGCCGTCTGCGGTGAACGTAGAAGGGGAGGCGAGGCCGTAGCGAGGGAGTGGGTTCGGCGAGGGTGAAGATGGAGAGAAGACTCCAGGCTCGGTGAAGAGCTCGAGCGGAAGAAGAGAGACGTCGTGGACAGACCATGGGTAGGCGGGGCGAGTCAGAGGAGCTTTGGAAGGTGAAGTTGACGGAGTCTCCTCCTCTTCGTCTTTCGGCGGACCGGGAGATGATGGGATTAAGGTAGATGTCGTACTGGTTATCGAGAGCCGTTCGTCCTTGCGTTTGTCGTCCTTGGATACGACCGAGTCTGTGAGAGTGCCCAAGCTCTCTGAAGACGACCTTCCGGCGACGCTCCCTCCGGTTTCCGACATGACGTTCGGAAAACTGCTGCAATTGTTGCCCATCCGTGCGTCCTCGTTCTTCAGTGGGTCTACGAGAGGAGAGAGAGGGACGGAGGGAGGAGAGACAGACGAGTCGCACAGGACTTTGTAGCAGAGATGCCTTTAGATCGGAAATTGATGATATCTTGATAGGACGTGTAGTCGTGGAGACGATGATCGAGAGCGCTGTGATCCGAAGTTAGCGATTTGGCAGGTCGTTCATATATGCAGCTCACACTTTCGAAATTGAGCTTGTGTTGCATCGCATTTCCGGCAGGATCGATGCAGTTCATGCGTTCTCAAGGATTGACGGGCACGCCGACTGCTGGCAGACACAATAATTATCGAATCAGAGTTGATCGAAAGCGCAACGCCGTTTTAAAACACACCTGATCGCTCGTTACTGGCGGCAAGTGGCAGCACCACTCTCGTCGCGCAGCTTTCACAAATCGGCGACATTGCTGTGATCTGAGATGTTGAATCCCAGCTCAAGCACCGTCCCTTTCCTTCTATCAGCCTTCCTTCGTGATCACGCCGAGTTCTGTATCCGGCTCTTGCAGAGACAGATGTATAAATCGGAGAGATCATGGATCCCGCATGACCTTCAAAAATAGTGCAGAATCAGCAACGAGGATAAATTGAGACGTGACGCAACACGCACCCGACTCTTAGAGCTGTCGAATCCTTCCTTACCACTCCTCATCCTTCGGAAAGCGATTTGAATGAATCTCCGAATGCTCGAATTTGCACTGGACGATGTATTTGCCATAATATTTCTAAGGAAAGGTTAGAAATGGCGATGGCACTCCAAGTTTCGCAGCAGACGTACGGCAGCAAGACGAGAGCGATTGGCGCAGCCCGCTGAGTTTCGTATGTAACGCCCTCGTAACGATCTTCCGTCCAGCAAAGAAAGACGAGAGCCCAAACGGCGAGCAGGACGACACGAGGGCAGGCCTTGGCTTCGAGGATGAACCAAAAGTGCTCGATGGTTATTTTGGGTGAACGACGAATTCTGAGCTCCACGGACGACTCAGAAGGATCGAAGTAAGCTGAAAGCTTCGCGCTTCTATATCACGAAGGAAAGAAGAGATCTTAAACGTCGTGCGTGAGCAGCTAACGAATAAACGAACGGAAACGAACTTACAGCACAGTTGTCGCCTCTCTCGACGCAAATAAGAGATTTCCTCAGCTTCAAGCTTGCTATCCCGATGCATTAAGCGTACATACAGCGCTCCCTTGATTCCGTAAGAATCGTTCGCTCGACAAGAAGGCCGTGAACGAGAGACCAGGAAACTGGCACTGGCTGGTGTGACGACGGCGTGGACGGAAGAGAGGGACATGAGGTGGCGGATTCAAAGTCTTGAGCGTCCCGTTGGAAGGAGAAGGAGCAAGGGTGGTATCGAAGATATTTCTTCCTGGGAGAAACTCATTCATTAGACTCGACAATGTATCGCTGAAGTTTTGCTTTACTCACCTGTGAGAAGCCATCGACATCACTCGACCAGCCGATCCTCTGCATCCCACTCCAGCTTCAGCATCTACACAATCAGCTCCCTTTCAGCCATACATCCATCCGAAAGCCTCGAGAAAGATGTCGTTGGAGCAATGCTGTGACTCGCGACAGCTGTGGTTGGAGACTTCGAGTCGTCTGTACGCGTTTGAAGTTCAAAGATCTTGAACGCAAATCTTTTCGTTGGCGAGGACAGGTACAGCAAGTGTCCTAATCAGAGAAGGCGCAGAAGAGAGCTGAGGTATGTCGAACGCCGGCATAGATGAAGGTCAAGAGACAAAAGGGCGTCGTCGTTGTCGTTAATCGTGGCTAACCCTAACCTCAAGCCCTTCCGACTTCGAACTCTTACCATCATCACCGTTTCCTCAAGATGCCTGCCACCGAATCTGATGCTTCGTCTTCGTCTTCTCGGATACAGGAATCCGCTCGTTTTGAATCGTCATCTACTAAATTCGAAGAGGCTGCTCTCGAGAGCTCAACCAAATCACAACGAGGTTCACGCGGCCTATCGTTCTCGAAAATCGGAGTCCAATCGATATGGATGAAAGCTATCCCCAAAAACTTTCACTCTCCTCGTCAGATCGCGAGCGAGATACGACGTCTTCGGGGTCATAGCAAGTCGTCCATCCATGAGCGACACAGGGATTTCGACACGATGAGAATCGTGTCGTCTGTCGTGTCGTGTCCGAATTACGACGATTTATTCCCGCATTGCATGAACCTCGTTGCATTTGGACGCAGGCAAGTCCTATCGATTTTCGCGATTCCAGACCTCACAGAGATATGTGTAGAGATTTGGAATCTGAAGAGAGAAAGATTGCTGAGGAGCAGGTGTTGAAGTTATCCGTGGAGGATCCTTTCATCTACCTCCTCTTTCAAGAATGTAGCCGCGAAATTCAGTCCAAATATCACCCTTCGCACGATGCAAGGTTCGAAATTCTGGACGAGGCCGTCAAGAACATTCATCTCAAGTGGTCAAAACTGATCGCTGACTATTCATTCCGCAAGAACGGATACGAGCTCGACCCAGAGATCATGCAGTCACGCTGCGAAGCACTGAAAGAGACTTTCAGGTGAATCCCCACTTGCATTCATTTCTCCGATTTAACCGTAACCTTGAATGGCAGAATCGAAAATCACCCATACATCGCGGTTGAGTACCTCCCGCACGTAATGGCTCTCAAGTTCCAGTACGATGAGGACCTCGAACTGTTACGTCAACTCTGGGACCACTTCTTGGATTGCGTTGAGGAAAGAGGAAATCTAAAGGTCTGGATCAAGAACTTGGATCTATGCTTCAGAAACATCATAGTGTCAAGAAAACCTGTCGATGACTTCGCGTCACCTGCTCAATTGGCCCGCATCGCTGTTTATCTCGTTGCGTAAGCACGTGGATTCAGTTCTATGTGATGATAATCTCAAATGTGAAATAGGCATCCGAAGAAAGTGCCATTTACCCTTACCACCTTGTTCGCCCTTCCGGAACTGAATCTCCGAGGACCCAAAGACTCATCCATCTATGACGCGACCTTTTCGTACCTCACACCCATGGGTCAATGGGATCTCGCGAAAGTGTCTATTTACGCGTTGTCTTTCATACGCTCTGTGAGGCGCAGCAGCAATGACGAAGACTTTGACCTCGCAAGTTACATTCAGAACTTCGAAATGGACATGCCTCTACAGCAGACGATCTTTGGGCCTCAGACTCGGACGTGGGTGAAGCTCTACGAGGTTGTTGATGATGCCATAGCAACTTGTCGGGACGCGTGCGGGATTGTCAACAACGGAACGCTTCAGGATAGCGTACATCGCGATATGGTCGAACTGGTTGGCTCATCTCTTCGTTTAATAACGACGTTGGGCGATAGAGAGAATTGGTGAGCTGTTTCTTAGCGAGAAGCAATGGTATATTACCCGTCTCCTCTGACCTCATGATTACCTGTCCTCAGGAGTATTATTGTTCGCGAGCATTTCTTCCTCAGCCAGTCCGTCGACATCGATTGCTACCATAAGCGAGAGATGCTGCTCGAGTTCCGGGAAAAAACATCATACATCGAAGTATTGAATGATCGCGAACGAACTCAGACTCAGCATCAGGTTACAAGTGGAATTTGTCGCCTCACCACCATCCCTCAGTTTCGAAATGTGCCATACCTCAGGCGCTATCGGATGAATGGGAAACTCTACATCACGCAGTTCGTACATTTTTCACTCCACATTACGCTTTTCAGAACTACACTAAATGATCCGATCTTCGTTCTTAAACCACAGGGAAGCTTTACCGGAAAGTCTCCTCCAGGTCATCAACCCGTGGAACCGGCATAATACCTTTGAAAGCCTCACGGTCGATATCATGCACCTCGACATCAACGTGCTCACTTACCTTCAAATAAACAGCGGAACAACGACCCCGATCTTTGATTGCACAGGTCATTATCCGATCCTCGCAGGTTACGAAGCATTTACCGGAGAGCCTCTTTACATCGCGTTTGTCCGTCGTGAAATCTTCGACGGCAGTTCCCCGTGGTATTTCACGACGGTGAAGGACGGTGCACCTTCAGTGACTTACACGGATGAGGTTGGCGAAGATCATGTCACGAACGTGTTCTTCGTGCTAGTGTTAAGACATGACCCGACAGACCTGCCGATGAGTCATTCGAATGAGAGAGAGGGTGCGATGGATCCTACGGGGCCGGTGTCCTGGATTGAGTTTTGGCCGCATAAGCGAGATGAATCCTACGGTAACGAGACTTTGCGGGGCGATAGCTTGCTTACAATGTTTTTTGAAGAATCTCGGCTTCGTGTGGTTGAAGAGCGAAGAGTTCTTGACATTATCGACGGGTTTTCTTAGATATACTCTCTGTTATATTCTGATCTTGGATACTTGGATGTAATGATCGAAGATCAGAGGCAGACAAAATAATCTAATGATTCATATGTAGAATGAAGCATCCTGAAGTTCTCAGCTGTGTTCGTATCGGTTCGTAGTGAGAGATGCACCTGATAAAATTTGATAAGGTAAACGGTCATCGCGCGAAATGCACGATACACTTCTGAAAGGGGAAGGCATGTACTGTGTGTATGCAAAAATCGTTTGTTGTCCTTTGATGTGGCTAATCCGAATGCTAATTTCACACGAGGATTTCTGTCTATCGCATACTACTGCCAGGAGCCAGTGCACGAACTGCATTTCCGTGTTTTTTGAATGCATTCTCCATATGATAAGTACAAATTGCATTTTTATACCTTCCGCAATATTTCGAAATATATCGCAATAGTGATCTTGAATTCCGACAGAATGATGCTCATATGTATCTATATGTGATGATCCAACTATGTAGAACATTGCATCCACAAAGCCACATGTTGGTTTTTTAAAAATTTCAGTTGCCGCTAAACAAAGCTTCATAATGCAAAAGAGACACACAATAAAGGTACAGGCATATATCTTCTTAATAGCTGCATTATTTCAAGATACCTCCACTACGGCATCTGTGTTCTAGTCAATTATGGCATCCTTCTTTGTGGGATACAAAATAGGAGAAGCTTTTGAAGGCTTTGAAGTACACATTCCTCATACAGTGGTTTCAAAAATTCCATTTAATCCAATTGCTCTCTGCCCTCGAATACATTACCAACTGTGTTATAATAGATGCCAAAGCCCAGCAACAGATGAAATTATAAATTTTGCATCTGGGACTGGGGCGAATAGAGTCTCACTCCATATCACGTACGTTTCAGCATTGAACATCAGATATAATTTCTAATGCCATGTGTCTTTCAAACTTACAGTGATGTAAAGCTTGGTCATGATGTGTGAGTAACAACTCACAATACATCTTATCCTTTCTCACTCAAGGATAATTTGAACAGTATATACCTTTCTGGCTTCGTTAGTTCTGTTGGAGTTTCCTACACACATTCATATCAGAAATTTGGTGTTTGAAAAGTTGTACTAGTAGATGCCACACATCATGTGTTACAGTTGGATTTAGTGGAAATTTCATTCAAAACGCGCAAAACTCATCGGTCGAGGAGTCTTTTGTGTCCTGTACCTTGAAGGCCTCAAAGATCCTCCGAAAGGAAGCTTCATTTACTTAGTGTAGTGGGCCATGCCTGTGGCTGGCAGTGTACGAATACCGTCTGATAACCGCATTATACTGCATTGATACCATTGAAACTCAATGAGTGCACACATTATGATGAGAAAATACAGCAGCATGTATTATGAGATTACCACAGCATTATATGTACAATACAAGGACAACACAAAGAAAAAGGATGTGTGGTTTTGGTGCATTATGAAAGCACCGTACCGCATAATCTGTCATACCTTGGAATAGACTGCAAAACATGAGTTGAATTTGTCCCTACCAATATTAAGAGTGTGAATCTCAGAATTTGAGAACTCTCTAAGGGGCTTCTCTTTGACGTACCTTCTTTCTGTTCGTATACCATCATTATACCAAACATCAGAGTTTGAGTCTATAATCCTTGACACAAAGTGTGCCACTCCAAAATACACCATTCCTTGCAGAACATATTCATGTTTATTGTCTTCATTGTCTGTGAGGCAGAGCTTATGATTCACCTTTATGTTAGTGTTCAACAGCCGTACTGACATCACTGGAGGCATGGCATGGAAGTTAATATCAGGATAAGTCTCATCCAATATTTCATGATGACAGCCCCTACATCTCTGCCTAACAGTAGCAAAGTAGTAAGTGTACCAGTTTCTGACAGTTGACAGGTTTA
>KQ086084.1:0-68124 GCA_001020605.1 Schizopora paradoxa | reverse complement strand
CCTGTTGATCTAGTAGACTTCAGTCTCAGTCTTGCGGTCAAAGACTGATATATTGTAATACCTAGTAGACTTCAGTCTACATGTACATCAGCATGAAGTAGATACAAAGTAATACGACAAATGCTCACCTCAGTCTTGCGGTCAAAGACTGAGGGCAAAAACTTGACGCGTGGGCGAGTGGTCTGGTTTTCGGACCACTATCCCACGCTCTACAAAGTACAGACAGAACGAAAGAAACGTACAAAACATAGGTCTGCTTGTCATTTATACATCACATATCAACACAGCCACGCCTCGTCGTCGTTAATCGAGGGCCTTGCGTCCTCCTTCGCCCATTTTACGCTATGAAGGCACCTCGCCTGGAGAATATAGAAGAGTCAGCGTCAAATAGTGTTGGGAGGTGCGTCGTCGATGAGGAAAGAGGATGGGATGGTCGCAAATTGCTCACAGACCTCTCTCAGATACCCCCCGCTCACCCTCGATGGCTTTGGCCCCATTCCTCTCCCGCCGTCGTCCCCACTCCGTTGTAAGAAAGATTCGAATCCATAGCGATGCGCGACAGCGAAGAGCTTTGAAGATATGGAGACGAGATGAGGCGTGAAGATAGGAACGGCGAAGACAACGCGCCTGGAGCTGACCGCCTGCAAGTGTCCACGCGTTCGCCGCGTGTTTCGTCGTTCGCTCTTCTCCCCCAACCACAACTGCCTTCCATCCGACGTCGTACTCACAGTCTCAAGCTCTTTATGAACCTTCCGACGAAACCTGGACGCAAGCTTTCAGTCTTTCGAGGTCGAAGCTGGCCAGAAGTGGAGATGGATGGAGGACGATGCGTCCGTCGCGTCTGTCGTCGACGCGTCATTCAATGTCTTCGCGGCTAGCTCAGGTCAGCCACAATGCATCATCAACGGCCTGAAACTGGAAATAACTTGGAAGACGTTACTAGATTCAGAGTCCCGGGAGGAGGTTAACATGTCAGCCCAGAGAACGGATGAGATTATCGAACGATAGAATCCACCGATGAGTCTTCGATCCAGACAACCTTACCAGGTGCTCGGTATGCTTGAGTACTCGTCTCTCTGACAATATATGTTGACGACACATTTCTCTCAACGTGTATTCACTTCCGTGATATGTTCGAAAGCAATTAGCCCGGAGGTCGACTGAGTTTAACACCTTTAGGACGGTTTTCAAGGGAACGCGGTGAAGCCGGGTGCGTTGCCAATCTTTCGTAATGCTCGTAAGCTGATAAGAACAGTGATCACACAACGCTGCGCTGAAGAACTATCTGCAATGAAGTGCTTCACGACCGTCTTTTGATCTGGATCAGTCGCTCGAGCGCAGGAAATGCAACTACAGAGAGGCGATCCAGGGAGACGAGTACTGGTGTTTGTTGAGTAAATTTGGTGCGTGATAATCTTCTCCTTCATTCGAGTCGTGATTTCTAATTAAGAATATGACGTAGGAGAGAAGGAGAAGTATTGCTACATTATCGCCTCGCAATCGAATCCTCTTCGCCTTAATTAATACCTGCCGTTCCTCTCGTCCACAAAAATCGCCCCGTCCCCGTCCTAGAACTTCCCAGCACCGGCAACTTGGAACTAAAAGGGCGGGTGCGTAACTCTGCCTCTATCTATTAAGCTTGAGATGCTCATATACCGTGCTTGACAGATCGAAGAAACCCGACAGACAACACACGGACGAGTCAGAGATACGATGCATCGTACGTCGGTCACTCATGTATTACCTCTACCAACCATCTATGTACCATGGTCTCCGATCTAGACCTTCCGCACACCTTTTCCCCAAGAGGATTGCATAGAACTGGCGAGTAATCTCGCACGAGACCCATCGTGAGTGGAGGACAAGATTGTCAATTACGACTTGCGAACGTGCATGGGCCTTTCAATTTTCTCGAGATCTCTAGGCCATTAACGACGGATTCTTGAAGACCCCTTTATGCTTCAGAAAGTCCAGAATATGTCTATATATTCCATCCACCCTCAGACGTCTGAAATCTGGGGAGAGCGAGACATCTCGCAACATCTTCGACGTCAGATCTTCTCGACGATCGCGTCATAAGGCCGTCGAATCCAAGTACGAGTCGTTGAAATGGTGACGCTAAAGATTATCGGTGCGCTCTACGTCATATAAGTCCGTCTGAATTCACTGGCTTGACCACTGCTCGCTAATCGTAAAATTGAAGAATACACATATTGAAATATTTGATCGCCGATGTCAGGTTCCAAATCTTTTCCAGGATGCCGCGCAGTTCTTAGGATCCCAATCGATTCTTACGCGCCATCTTTGGGAAAAGTTGACGCGTATTGAAGGATATGCGGCAATCGGCCATAGGCGTGTTTTCGTCGACGCTCCTCTGCGTTCCCCGGGAAAAGAATTGATGGTACTTGGTTGAACAGCACTCGAGCTTCGTTGGCGCCACAATGTGCGCTTCAAATCTAGGATACCTTCACATGAATTGGATCGTATGGCGTGCGTCCTCAAGTCGCATTTGCTCTAGTGCAAAGCTTTACGAGAACCCCGGTACGTTTTGTTATACAGGAGGACGTTTATTTCTAATGAGACTGAACTTCTGGGCTGTTATATCCACTTCTTTGTTTCAGACATTTTGAACGCGATCGCCATGTCGAAGCCTTTACATCCTTACATTGATACCAGGATGGATGCCGACCTTCGTGCGTGCATGGCTCGCCGGGCGTAGACCTAAATAACTGATGCGATAGATTCGTAGCGGCGGCTCTATTGAAGAGAAGACATGAAAGCTCGTCGGAAATCAAATCATTGCTCACAGTTCGTTGGGAAGAATTGCAGGACATTCATAGCGTATAACGCGTGTATCAGCTTCGATGACAGCTTGAATGATCTTTATGGGAAAACGCGAGGTACGCTCAATTCGTTCGCTATTATTGAGCGAGCGCTAAAGTATTCTTAAGACCTTCTAAGCGTCAGGTAGGAGTGATAGGATAAACTCACCCGCAGATTTTGCTTCGAAGTCTCGCATCGATTGATGACGCGTCCGACGCGTCCGACGAGTCTTGCGACGGAGCGACGCTTCAATATCGGACCAAATAATTGTATTGGTCTCGTAAGTTAACTGGGACTAATTTAATGCCGGTTCTTAGTTTTCTTGACAAAAAACATCCCCTTACATCTTGCAATTGCGCATGAGGCGTAATAAAATTCGAAGGCCCAGTTATTCCGAATCCAATGCGTCCAGAACAACGAATCGAAGAAAATCCTCATTGCAGTGACGTCGTAAGTGCTCTAAACTTAGCGACCTCGTGCCTGATATTAAAAGTTCGTTCTGTATATAAGGGCGAGGCGATTCTGTGGGCAAATTCCTTTGATCGTCCCACATCGAAAAACGCGTGCTATTCGTTACACGTGTTACGTAGTACTACAATGGTCAAATTTAAGTAAGCATTCTCTCGACAATTTTTCTTCGATACACCGATGTTAAAGAAGAGCCGCAGATCGCAAACGAATGGTTCTGATAAGCAGCCGTCTCTAACCGATATTCTTGAACAGTACGTGTCATTTCAAGGTTTCTCAATGTGTTTTTTTATGCAGAAGCAGAACGTCGAGATTTCGTGCTCGAGACTTTGAAGAGTATCCGCATCCTTCTAATTACCAAAGGGATTCCGATGAATACAAGGATTCTGTCGAAAGCTTCTTCGACTTGTGAGTGATATGATACACAGATCGTTAGACCGTCGTGCGCTAATGCAATGGTTTACAGCAAAGGAGAAGTTAGACAACAGGCGATTCCGAGCGCAGATCTCATCCCGTGAAAAGGTACGATTTCGTACTTTAGTTTGCACATACTATACCAATTATCGTGAATAGTCCCAACCTTGCTTCACTGAAGCATGAGCTCGAGAGCCATTACAAGGCTCGCAACTCGGACAAGGTTAAAACCTCTTCAGGATTTCTCTCGGAAAACAATGTACGCAGTAGGAATGAGTACGTCAAGGAACGTCTAATTACCTCATGAATTAACAACACATTACAATAGCTTGCTCAGTGGGTTTATTGAGTCGGCAACAACGGATGCGGGTATCTATCAGTAAGTGACCCTATACGACTTCATCAGGGGAAGAAGAAGTGATTATGTGTTTCGTTAGAGTAGAGCGAACATACAGAGGCTTATGTACGGCGGTAAGCTCCGCATTGACGAGAGAGAAGTGCGAACTCGTAGCTTACACTGTCTGTATAAGGTAGCCGAGTTTGAGCTGAACGCATCAACTCTCCGCGCAAATTCGAGCGCAATGACTCTCAGCAAAAAGCTTGTTATGCGGAGTGCGGCTGACATATTCCTTGTCCTGCGCGACTTCCGACCGCGAGAGAGGCCCGCCATACCGAAACTGGCGGAGAAGCGGTTGGCAGAGTGGGCGCAAATGAAGAAAGGTGGGGGCGCGCGCGAAGGCTCGTGGAGCACGGTGAAAGAATATTTAGGGAGGATCTTGAGGAAGGGGCGGCGAGATAGAAAAGAAAGAGAACAGAAACAAATTCGGGAATATGAGGATAAGAGGGTACAAGCGAGGAAAACGGAGGAAAAGGAGGTGGCGTCGGGATTGGAAGATGAGAGGTGGGAAGTACCTTCAAGTTGGCTGTGGGCGGACGTTACACGCGAATGGTATCGTTCACAGGAGGATAAGAAGCGGGCAGGAACGAGCGCAAAGAAGCAATTGCAAGCGCTGGGCGTGATCGAAGAGGAGAGCGAGTTGGAACCGGGAAACGGACTTTCGGGGAACGAGCTAGAGTATGTTGACCCGGACACTTGGGACGGCGGATGGCTGCAGATGGCGCAAGCCGAATATGATTGGATGGATCAGGACCGGAAAGCGCATCCTAACGAATGGACCGGAGATTGGCCTCGGATGCGTCTCTGGTGGGACGATGTTCGAGACTGGGCCAAGCGATGGAGGTGGCGAAACGACGTCATCGAAGAATTCAAGACGACGAGCGAGAGTCTACTATTAGAATTGGGCAAAATTGACGGGAGTGTGACCGCGCGCGAGTTCAGCAAAGTCCAAACAGCTTTCGACAACAATGAACGGCATCAACGTCTTGTCGGTTACACTGACAACATGAAGATTGCCCTGTTAGCAGGCGACGAAGCGCAATTTTTGCCCAATTGCAAATTGGCGTGGTGTTTGGTCGAAGGAATCTTGCGGTCAAAGGGTGTCAAACAAGGTGCGCGTCCATCTGCAATCGCCACCGTAAATAATTAATACTGCTATGCCAGGTCTTGAAACACTGATCAAGAAACAAGATCACTTTCGAAACTCTTTCATGGACTTCGCCACCGTTGCTATCTTCTTCTCCAGTATCACAGCAACAACTCTTCAATTTTCCTATCAATCTGCAGACACCACCATCTCATCAACAATTGTCAATCTTTGCTGGTTTTCTTCTCTTGTCCTCAGCATAGCATCAGCAACAAACAGCTTGCTTGGTGTCCTTGTCCACCAATCTCCCGAGTATCTCCATCCATCACAAAATTTGGATTTCCGTTTCTTGCAGAATTGGTTCAAGTACATTCCACCTGTGCTTCTTACCATTTCTGGTCTGCTATTTTTGATTGGATTTTGTGGTTTTACCTTCTTGTCCTCAATGACTTTTTCAAGCCAGGTATGTCCCTCCTTTATTTATTAACAATGACTAAGTGTAAATCATTGAATACCTATACAGGGAAGGGCCATTCAAGTTGTCACAACCACTTTCACAACCACTAATTTTCTTGCTCTTCTTATAATCTTCTTATTGGCATTTACCCGGGCCCTTCGTCATGCAGAACTGTCTGTGAAAGTGCTTCGAAGCTTGACAATTGTGTCTGCATTACTTTCTCTTGCACTTCTCGCACTCCCCTACATGATGATCTTTTGTTGGATCCATCACAAGAGTCCAATTTTCCCACCAGATTACAAAGAGATCCTCTATCTTGAAGAGGATTTTGGAAAGAGAGGAGAGGCATTGTATATATTATACCAGGAGCACAGAGACAAACTCAAAGGGACTATTAATCCTCATTGGGAAGGACTGAAGAAATCTCTCACTGTAAAATTTGGTGGAGGCTGGAAGAAGATCAAGGCCTTGTTTCATAAACATGATGTACCCACTGATGGTGGACCTCATACTGTTTAGAGTTTTTCTTGTCATGTAGTTTTTTTTGTACTGTTGAATTCTCATACTGTGTTGTCAGTTGTACAGATTGATATGCTTGTAATACATTTATTTATTGACAAAAGCATCTACTTGCACTAACTACGACTTGCTGTACTGTATGAACCTCACTATATCCATATTTACGTGCATTTTGTCTTTGTCCACTTTTGACTTTTGACCGAACAATTTAGCATAGAATTACAATGAATAGTAAAGCAGGAAATATCGGAAACATATAGCAGTGCACAGGTGTCCGCAGCTTTGAAGTGCGTTTGTCGGTGTGGTTTAATTTCCGACGTATGCATTGGAAGTGCTTCGAAAGGATGGAAGGGTTGAAAAATGTGCGTTCGTTGCGCGCCGGTTAGCTGTTAATCCCATCGCATTGGTGAATTCAGAGATATATAGCAAAGAGATTCAAAATGGGTACGCACCAACGCTAGGAAAAGATCCGTAACTCCACCACTCATGTCTGCCCAGCTCTAAACCCTCGCGCTCGATATTCTCTCGGCCTGGCGAGATTGTGGTGATGCAGGCAGCTTCCACCGCTTGGGCTGACGCACCAATTACTCTGCTGGATGTTCTTTACGTCCAAAGATTTGATGCGACTATAGAGTATGTTCATTCGATCTATCAGTCCCCTCTTTTATAATGTCGTCTCTTGTATTGCGCGCCAGATACGGGCAGTCGATCGTTAACGTATTGTCGCGTACTGAGGGACCAGAAGTTTAAGAGAGCGTGACGAGATGCTGATTTGAGTGATGTGTGAGTAGGTTCGTACGATATACCTTAAAAATAACGAGAGATGGAGGAGATTGACGAGTATACAATGAGGGCGGAGAAGAGAGAGAAGGCGAGATGCTAAACAGACGACTCCAGAGTAGAGAACGCAGTTTGACCGACGTTCAATTCTTTCACCGCGTATTCATATCCGTCATCCGTCATCTAAATTGGTTCGTTCATGTCTCGCTCAAAGTCGCAGCGCGAGTTAGACGCTCGTTGAGTAGAAAACTTTCTGTAATTGTTGCAGAAACAGATCGCGGAAACCATAGCCGTTGAAGAGAGACGAACCCTGAAAGAAACGGGATTTTTCGACAGCAATGACGGCTTGAAGTCTTCAACCAGTGTGCTTTCAAGTTGATGATTGACTGATATGTTTCGAGACCGCCAATCGAATTGATGGCAGAAAAGGAGCAAGCGACGCCCTGTTTCGAGTAAACCTGCAAATCGGGAAGTGAATGATGAGTATTAAGCGGCATGATAATGAGATTGGCGTATTCCTCGATTCTTGCGGGCATGAGAGAAATGGGGTTGACATGAGTTGTTGACTCTTCGGCGATGCGTCTTACACGAATACATGTAAGACCGACCTTCTCGGCTGGTGATCACAGTCCGAAAAAATATACAGGAGAATAAAAGAGAAACAGAAGGTTGTCAGACACGATGAATTTGGGAAAACGGGCCGGAACGACGTGCAATCTAGTAATCGAGGAAGGATGAGCTAGCGATTTTGTGTCAGCCTCCTGGCTGTGGTGCGAGAGACCGGAAGTTGGGCTCGCCCGCTTCTCCGTTGATACGAGACGACAGAGAATCTAGCGATCTAGCGATTAGATGAAGGGCTACAGAAGAGAGCTATATTTGCGCACCTCAATCCGCTGACGTCCACGTATCTTTCACCTCACCTCACATCTCGCCTCCGCCCTTCATCACACCACTCAATGCCATCGTCTTCAAGTCCTGGCGCGGATCGCTAGAAAGAGGGCTGGCCTTGATAGCCAGTTCGGTTCGAGAATCGGCTGACATGATGAGCGAGCGAAAGGATCACTGAAAAGCACTCTTTTTCGGTGATTACGGACGTTAATGTCGAGTTTCGAATCTCTTGGAGGCAGACATGGCTCGAAGAAATGCTAATGGATCGAGAAAGGCGAGCGCGTAAGCATCGCCGACAGAATATTTACTGAGTTTCACGCACCCAGCGTACCCGCCGCAAGTCAGCCACTCAATCCTCCAGCCAACGCATGCATGCATGGGTTATATCATCTCAGTAACTCCATCCTGTCATCGCCTCCGTTTCCCAACTCGATATTGTTGTAGGTCCGGTCCTGAGGTCGAATTTAGGAAATTGGAGTGTAACTCTGTCCGTCGTTGACGGCGTATGACAAGGGCAGCGATCGCAGACCCCCGCGAGAACGACGCAGGAGACTCAAAGTCGGGTCGTGGAGTGCTGACGTCGAAGCTTTTATCCATTGTCGTTGAATTCGATTCTGAAGCACGATGGACGTGAAGGAAGGAGGAAGGCCCCTGTAGTTCTTCGAACGAGTATGAGCATTTGGGTAACGCCGACGAACAGTTAGCACGCACCCGTTGGCCACCTCAAGTACGCTAACCATGTCAGCCTCTCTCTCACTTCCTCCTTCGCCTTCCATCCATCCCTTTGGTCGTCGTCGTCGCCATTCAAGCCTATTCATCCTATTTTCGTAGTTCAATGGAAGCTTCGAATCGAGATCGATAATCAGCGGAAGTATCCTCCGAGATGCGATCAAAAAGGGGCTTTAGACGCAGGAATGAGACGGAAAGGCATAGAAGAAAGGACCACGTACCTCGAGCTCATCTCGCCTGCCAGAGTTCACGCGTTTGCCGCGTCGTTGCCATCCGACACTCACATTGTCGTCCACCGGATGACGTCGTTTCGAGCTCTGCGTATGGGAGACGCACACACATCAATTGGCGCGCTCGCTTCTCTTTGAACACGTAAAGACAGGGAATTAAACAGATATTATGATTAGACGAATGGCGATGGAAGAGAGAAAATTTTGCGCACCTCAATTCGCCGATGTTAGCGCATCCTTCATCTCCCTGCATTTTTTATCTCCGTCCTTCATCGTTCATTCCTACTTCGAGTTGCTATCGTCGCATATCCCTGGCGCATTTCGCTATAAAGCGGTTTGTCTTCGATGGCTGGATTGGTTCGAGAAGAAATTACCAAGATCGATGGACGAAAGGATTGCTGACGAGCATTTCTGTTCAGCGTTATTAGACGTCGAAGTAAGCCTCGACTTCCGAGACTTCTTGAGGTGTTGATGGTTCGCAGAGAGGCTGACGGATTGAATAAGAATCAGTGATAAGATTGGCGTGTCAGCATCGGCGATGGAATAGACGGGCGACCTGCACGCACCCAACGCACCTGCCGCAAGCCAGCCACTCGCCTCTCCAGCCAATCCATCCCGTCTCGATACACTTCCAATTTCCTGCCGAGAGCTTCATCTTGTCGTCGTCCTCTCCGCTTCCCAACTCATGTTATTGCACGTTTGGTCGAGAATTACTGTGTTTGAAGTTCGGAAGGGCTGACACGCAATTTGGCTCGTCGTCGACGGTGTATGACAAGAACGGCGATTGCAGGTCGTGCATAAACAGCCTAGGAGACACGGAGTTTGGTAAGTTGGAAGCTGACGTCGACTCTGTTGTCCATTGTCGCTGACTTCAATTCAGAATCGCGATGTACGTGACGATGAATGAGGTAGCCACCTGTAAGTCTTCGAGCGAGCATGAGCAAGCGGAGAACGCTGTCGAACGATTAGCACGCACCTTTCAAGTATATCCCAAGCGCGACCCATGCCATCTTCTCTCCTTTCCTCCTTGACTCCGACCCTTCCATAGCTACCGCTAGTCTCCCCGCGAAAAATGCAATCACGTGAGACTTCACACGCGTGTTGAGGTCGTCGGCAACAACACTCTGGGGTGTAAACAAACGGTAAAGACCTCACAGAAATGAAGTTCAATGCAATGCGAAGTACTTCATAGGATTTAGATAGAATTCTGTAATAATGCATCCATTTAATCATAAAACATTGTTACAGATGAACTATCTGAGTATGTTCGAGGCAATTTCCGCCTGTTTTCGCGTTCCTCTAGCTCATCCGTAAAGTCAAAGAATGGTTGAATGCTATCTTGCAACCTTGTCAGCATTTTTGGATGCATTCCGCTCGAATATTGCATTTTTTCGAAAGCGGAATCAAACTTTCGTTTCCACGAAGAGAGAAATGCTTCCGTTGGCCGGGCCTGCGGGAATTATGTAAGTTGTGCGGTGTTAACGGAGTGGTTGTGTTCTCACCCGTCCAGCACCATCGACGTGCTGCCTCGCATCCACCACGTCTTCATCCTCGATGTTTCTGTCGCGTTCGAAGTCCTCCTCATCGCCTGCATCCGTTGTCACATCTCCGACATCCTCTGCCACTAAATTCTTCGGATCTTCTGTGATCTTCGCTGCGGTGGACTGCACATCTTGCTCGGAAGCAGATTGTGTTTGCCTCTCGTCTATTGGACCCCCAACAACGAATGGCCTAGGTGCATAGGACGGATCGTGCAAGCCTTCGAAGTAGTAGAATGGACATGTGTGCCGCCGGCGGAGAGAGAGGAAGAAGTCCATGTTTCGAGGTACGTTATTGAAATAATCGTTCGTGCTCCGAACTAAGTGCTTGCACAACAAGAACCGACTCAGGAGGTACGATGGGCAACTGCACGTCCAGTTGTTGATGTCCGTATGGTATGTTCCTCGTTTCCGCTGCTCATCCTCTCGTATCCACTCTAATTCCTGCGCGCGATCCTTTGCATTGTGCGCAGTTGACGATTGCTTTTTCTTGAGGACGGTCAACTCGCGTTCGACTCGGCGATGCTCGTCTGACCGGCCCATATCTTCCCAATCGTGCTTGAATGCTTTTTGCCATGCATTCAGCGGCTTGGTGTGGCCAACACGACGTCTTCCCATTATATAATCCAGCTTGTTCATAATACCCGGGAGCATGTTCGTGATGACGATGTGAGTAACAAGGTCAAGGCGGGGTCGATGGAAATTTCGTAGGTGTCGTCGCTTTAAGTCCTTCCAGAGTGATTCCACTAACATGGTTGTACGGAGCCGTGTTATTATGGGGCTGGAAGAACGCGCCCATAACGACCACATCTTGCGGCAGTACCATCGGTTCCAAAGGTACGCCCATGTTTGCGCAAGATCGTGCTGATAGCAGTACTCATACATCTCCCTTGTTGCTGCGTAGTGGATTTCCTTGGCCGTCAGGTATGTACCATCCTCGTCATCACATGGAATCAGAGGATGCATACAGAGATGTTTGCGGAATTTGTAGACGATGCTATCGCGGTGCTCCTTCGGACAGAAGGTAGGTAGTTTGACGTCGGCTCGCTTCGGCGGGTCCGGATATACAGGATAGCGATGGGCATCGCCGACTTTTAAGACTAGGATTGCGGGCCTGCAAGTTGCCTCCCTTGATGCAGCGGCTGCAACCTTCAAAAGATGTGAGTTCGCGAAGTTTTTAATGAACTGAATGCTTACGGAGCTGTTTTGATCGCTGATCACTTGCGCTGATGTTGCAGGCTCATCTTCGGGTTTGTCTCTCGTTACGCCAGGGGCCCAAGTAGGATCGATGAAGTCGAATTCACGATGTGCATCGCGAGGATCGTATGCCGCAGGTGGCTCATCTTTTGCGAGTCGCTTCTTGACGTAGTCTTGGGCATGCCAATAGCAAGACTGGTGCTTCGCGTTGGGAAACTTCGAGCGTAGTGAGTTGATCTCTGATTGGTCTTTGTCCGCCAGCGTAACCACCACATTCTTCAGGCCGCGGATGATCAACCAGTCAAACAGTCCATCAAGAAGACGCGTCTTAGCCCCCTCGGAAGCAGTACCATCGGTCGATGATGTAAACATGAAGGCCAGCGGAATTCCCTGTCCGTTCGCCTCAGCAACAACAGAGAACAACTCGTAATGCTCGCTGTTTGTGTTCCCTTTGTGAAGTATTGGTAAGCACCTCGCAAATTCGATAACTTTTGCAAAACTCACATGTTGAATCTATCGCAAGTTCCTCGGTATTTCCCGCCCAACCGTCCACAGCATCCTTCAACGCAAACGCAATGGCGGACATGCCGGGTTCCTCAGGAAGGTGAATGATCTCTGTTTTTACCCCGTCCCACTTCTCAAGCACCTTCTCTGCGGACTTGACAGCATCCTGATCAAGTTTCCAGACCTTTTCATTCACTTTAGCCCAATAGTTATAGATCTGCTTCGCATTGAGTTCTGTTTCTGGGTTTTCACGAAGATGACGCTGCCAGATCTGTGTACTCGGTAAGTGAGGTTCGCACATCTCCGCCGTGTATCTGTTCACTCACTGTTGATGCTGTAGAATCCTTCATCTCTTCGACTAGAAGCCTTGTCTTCGCATCAATGGAAATGTCACAATAGTCGTCATGGCAAGTGAGGTGCGTCATCCGTATTCTCACGTATCGAGGATTTACGTCGCTGATTGTAAGAACAAGGGCGCCTCCGCATTCGAAACGATCCATGTTCTTCCGTTGCCGTCGCTTCGATGCTTCTTCCACAGGGACATAACCTTTGTGTTGTTTCCCTTCCCGCTGACTGCAATAGAACTCGAAAACAGCGGAATCCGCGCTTTGACTTGTGCTAGCACGTTTGCGGTCATAACTTAAGGTAAAGTCAGTCCAAATCTGTAGCATATACTACACTGACACGTACATGAATCTCCATCCGCTAGCTTCGCGAACACGACGGGCAATCGCATACGCTCGTGCAGATGACTCCAAGTCCTCGAATCCAGCCTCCATCTCATCCTCCGCCTCATTGTCAAGAACAGCCATGCAATCCAATTTGAATCCATCCTTCTTATGCACGTTGATGAAGTGCATAACGTCGGCCAGAGACATCTCCTCCAGCCTTCCCGAAGTGACCGGAATGGTGACTTGCTTAGGCGCTGTGCTACCCGCCGCTGCATTTGTGCGTGGATTTGAGTTTTCTTTATTGGCTGATGATGATTTCTTTGCAGATTTCCGCCGTTGTCCCGCTGCACCGTTATAAGCATCGGTCTTCGAGGTACAGGTTGCGCAAGTCTGCACATGGCCGGTGCCATTCTTCTTGAGAGGGTACGAGGATATTGGGCCAATGTAGGGACAACGAGAGCATTTTTGCGTCATTTTTTGAGCGATATGTAGATCAGAGAAGTCGAGAATTGGAATTCAAGGTGTCCATAGAACAAACACGCTACAAACTGCGTACCACAACCACCCGACGCGTATTATGTAAGCGTGTGAGCGTACACGTGACTGCATTTTCCGCGGGGAGACTAGGCCAAGATCCCTTCCATCGTCGTCTTCGCCATACCAGCCCATTCGTCCCATCTTCACAGTTCCGTAAAAGCTTGGAATCTAGATTGTCGATCGTCGGTAGTAAGATTTGAGGTGCGATATAGTGAAGAAGAAATCATGCGGATGAGATGGATGGGCGAAGGTGAGAGCAGAAAGGGCACGCACCTCGAGCTCATCTCGTCTGCAAGTGTCCACGCGTCCGCCGCCGCGTGTTTCGTCGTTGCCTTCCGGCCCTGATCTTCATCCTTCCAACATCGTCGTTCGGGCTCAGCAATGAGCTTTCTTCTCAGTCCTGTACGAAGACTTTATGTCTCCGACGTCGAAGCTGTGGTTGGGCGATGGATGGATGGAGGACGACATGGACGCGTGTCGCGACGGTCGTCGACGCGGTCATGGTCAGCCCAGGTCAGCCACGCTGCAGCAACGACGGCCTGAAACACCAGCTGACCTGCAAAGATGTTGGCCAATTCAATTCAGAGCTTCGAGTGGGAGGCTGGCGCGTCAACCCAAACAACGGATGACTCAGACCAACGGACGATAGAACCCACTGTGACTGCACGTCAGCCACTCCCCCACTTCATCTCTACCATCCATCCGCACACCAACGCCGACGACCAAGACCTTAAATCCGAAAATGGAGTTCCCGAAGAGAGCATAGAAGGTCTGGCGCCGAATCGCGTAAGGAAGCGCATCGTGGAGAAGGAAGATTGTCGCCAATTGCGCTCGGACCTCTCGGAAACTCTTCCTGCTTATCGACGGTTTTCAAGACCACGCTCGTGCTTCAAGATACGAGATAGTGCGTATATTTTCTCCATGCTTCAGCCCTTCTAAGCTTTGAAGCTAACATGCGATCAGTAGAGCCCAATTTTGCGAGCTGTTCGCTCGATACTCTCTAACCAGCAACATCAAAATCTCGATTTGGCTTCGTAAAGGTACGCGCTACGCATAAGAGCTCCAGTTAAGTTTAATCAATTGCGAAACTTACGAACGTTAATGCAGAAACGATGATCATTTGAAATCGACGACGTGATCATCCTTGTGTCTCGACATGCTGATCGCATGGTGTGGAATCCGATCTGCTAACTCCAATCGGTGAGCGTCCTGCCGTCAAATTTCCTACTATTCTCTCACTTTAAATATTCAGATGACCCTCATAAATCGAGGATCCAGGACCATTCTCCTATCACCATCTACGTCCTCGAAACGTTAGTTTCGTTCTCCAATCGTCGATGTTCCTCCAAGCTGGCGCAACTCGCGGACTCGTTTCGCCGGCCACCCAGCCCTCGAGGGCATTCCATTATTAAGTTTCCCGCGAAAAGATGTGCCAGGTTCCGGCAAACGACATCAAACCAGGGCGAAGAGACGACTCAAAGACGCCATCGATTTGAAGTTGGCTTGGAGAGTTGAACGATGGAAGGGCAGACGATCCATTGAAGAACGATGCTGTAGGTTATCGGTACGCTCTTCGGCCTGCAACCATTCGTTTGAATGCTGATTATGTTTCTAGATTGTTGCGTAAAACTCTGCGTCTTCACCAGCTCGCCGTGCGGGTCTTAGAATCTCGATCTAATCATTGCTTGCTGTCGTCGACGCCGGCGTGTTCCTCGGAAGACGGCGATGGTATCCCGAGCCTCGTTGCGCGCTTCAAGACTAGGCCGTCTTCATCTAATCTCGTCCTTGCTCATTCACGCCACTCTCCATCCTCATATCTACCATGTTTATTGGACGACATGCTCATCTCGTATCGATTCTGCTTTAGGATATGCTTAACGCTGGAGAGGAGAGCTGTGAACTTGCGTTCGCACCATCCGTAAGGCCGTGCAGATTACCGCAGGCATTCTCGATCGATTTGATATTGAACGTCGGCTCACATAAACTCGGTTTCTAGAGAACAGGATGGGCGCGATGCAGACAATTATGTGATTAGCTCGTTCTGTTTACCAGGACCCTTGGACTTGGTGATTTGGGACGAGAAATGGGGTATGTCCGCAGTTTCTTTATTCTGGTATATCAATTGACGTCTCGCAAATATCAGCTTCGCGCTTGTGATACCTCAATTTGCAAAATGAAGCTCTACGTTGAGGTGTGCGACTTCATGAATTCCCATTCGCGCTTATTCTTTGGAATCGCCGTTGGTCTGCATAACTTCCGTCTTATCTTCTTCAACCAGATTCTTTAGACGCGATCGAGAAGTAAAAGCCACTCAAATCCAACAAAAGGACGGACAACAGCCCCCGAACGTGCGTGCTACGCTCGGGAGAATAGATTTCGACTGATGCTGTGTCGAATCGAAGACCTCGATGGCTCGACAGCGTTCAGAGGTTCGGGAGAGGCCGTGATTCACCGCCAATAACACGTGTATCAACTTCCATGGCAGGTTGAACGGTATTTATGGGAAGACGTGAGTTCATTTCATATTACTGATCGGGTGCTAAACTAACATCACGACCCTCTAAGCGTCAGGCGGCAGTGATAGGATAAACTCACCCGCCGATGTCGCTTCGAGGCCTCGCATCGATAGACGACAGAAAGACGATTCGAATATCAGATCAGATAGGCGCATTGGTCCTGTAAGTAAACTCGAACAAATTACGCCCCATTTCTTACATTTCTTGACAAGATCTTGCAATCGCGCTTGAAGCGTAAAAAAATTCAAAGCCGCATTTATTCCGAATCCTATGCGCATGATCCAGATGATCGAAGCGAACCCTCATTGCAATGACGTCGTAAGTGTTCTAAACTTAGAGAACTCGTGTCCTTCATTTACATCTCGCTCTGTATATAAGGGCGAGGCGACTTTACACCCCCGTTCCGTTGATCGTCTCACATCGAAACACGTGCACTGCGCTATACGTGCTACATACTCTCACCAATGGTCGAGGCAAAGTAAGTATTTTCAATATGGTTTATGTTATACGCTCATGTAAAAGTTACAGTCGCAAATTGGAAATTGAGGACTCTGAGAGGTTGGATATTTTGGAACAGTAAGTAGTCATGAAAATTTCCCAAGATGTAAATATACACGCATGACTAGGACGGCGGACATTCGTAATCTAGAATTCAAAGGATATCCGCATCCTTCCAAACTCGAAAGAAACTCTCCTGAATATAAATGCGCTGTAGACGACTTCTTTGACTGGTGAGTGAAATCTTTACGCTGACCATTGGCTCAATACTACTACGCTGCTTCACAGTATCATAGAAGTCAAGATTACGGAGGTTCGCAAACGCAAACGCAAGCTCAAGCGCACCGAAAGGTAATGTTTCGTTCGAATCCATTCATATGATGTTTCAATGGTCGAAAATAGGCCCGACCTTGCTTCAATGAAGAATGAACTCGACATACATTACAAGGCCGGTAAAAGTGCTAAAGCCGCTTCGGGATATCTCTCAGAAAAAGATTCACAGAGTAGAAACATGTATGTCACTGAAAATCTGATTACCTCAGAACTCAACGTAGCATTACATTAGTTTGCTCGGTCTTCCTACCGAGTCAGCGACAACGGACGTGGATACCGACGAGTAAGTAACCCTAATAAAATTTCTACTACCGAACATGAAATGATTATGCATTCCATCAGTTTAGAGCGGGCATACAGAGACGTATGCACGGCGGTAAGCTGCGTGAGAGAAGTGCGAACCTGCATCTCACGCTGTCTGTACCAGGTTGCGGAATTCGAACTCAACGCTTCAACACTTCGAACGAATTCGAGCGCGATGACTCTCAGCAAAAAGCTCGTTATGCAGAGTGCAGCCGACATATTCCTTGTCCTGCGCGACTTCCGACCACGAACAAGAACCCACATACCGGAAGAGGCGGAGAGGCGGATGGCAGAGTGGGTACGAACGAAGAAAGGACAGCACGCGCACGAAGACTCGTGGAAAATGCTGAAACGTCAATTTGAGAGGATAACATCGGAGCGGCGGCGAGATAGAGAAGAAAGAGACCGAGACCGAATTCGGGAATTTGAGGATAAGAGAGTGGAAGCTCGGAAAGGGGAGGGGAAAGAGATAGCATTGGGATCGGAAGATGAGAGGTGGGAGGTTCCTATACAGTGGTGGGAGACGGACAACAGACCGGAATGGGTTCGTTCACAAGAAGAAAAGAGGCAGGCGGAGACGAGCGCAAAGAAGCAGCTTCGAGCGCTGGGCGTGATCGAAGCGGAGAAGGAGTCGGTACCGCAAAATGGACTTTTGGGATACGACATAGATCTTGTTTCCACAGACACATGGGACGGCGGATGGCTGAAGAGAGCGGAAGCCGAGTTCGAATGGATGAAGGAGGACCGGAAGAAATATTCCAACCAGTGGACGGAAGACTGGCCAAGGATGCGCCTCTGGTGGGACGATGTTCGAGACTGGACCAAGCGATGGAAGTGGCGAAACGACGTCATCGAAGAATTCAAGAAGACGAGCGAGAGTCTATTATTAGAATTGGGCAAGATCGACGGAAGCGTCTCCGCGCGCGAGTTTAGCGAAGTTCGAACAGCGTATGACGACGACGAACGACATCAGCTTCTTGTCGGTTACACTGACAACATGAAGATTGCCCTGTTATCGGGCGACGATGCGCAATTTTTGCTCCATTGCAAATCAGTGTGGGTTTTGGTAGAAGGAATCTTGCGGTCGAAGGGTATCAAGCAAGGTAAGCGTCGACATGCAGTCGCAGATTGGTCGTCGAATTACTGAATACTGGATTATCAGGCCTTGAAACACTCATCAAAAAGCAAGATCACTTCCGGAATTCATTCATGGACTTCGCAACTGTCGCAATTTTCTTCTCCAGCATCACTGCAACAACTCTTCAATTTTCCTTCCAATCTGGAGACAGCACCATCTCATCCACAATAGTAAATCTCTGCTGGTTTGCTTCACTTGTCCTCAGCATAGCATCTGCAACAAACAGCTTGCTAGGTGTTCTTATCCACCAGTCTCCAGAATATCTCCGTCCCTCTCGCAATTTGGATTTCTATTTCTTGCAGAATTGGTTCAAATACATCCCCCCAGTGCTTCTCACCATTTCTGGGGTACTATTTTTGGTTGGGTTCTGTGGTTTTACTTTTCTTTCCACAGATATGTTTGCAAGTCAGGTGTGTTACTAGTAATGACTGCATGATGCTGACAATTCTGAGTCATCCAGGGAAGGGTCATTCAATACATCACAACATCTTTCACCATCACAAATTTTGTCACACTTTCTGCCATCTTCTTATTGGCATTCACACAAGTCATCCAGAATGCTACATATGTTGCCAACTCAGGGGCCCTGCTTGCATATTGGGCTATCTTGCTACTGATTTATTGGTTTCTTTACAACTCACTTGTGTTTTTAGCAATTTCTCTTGCTTTCATTGCTATCCCTTTTAGGATGCTCTACTATGCTATTTGCCATCGACACCTGCCATCAGATTGGATTTGGGTCTGGAGTGGCTTCAGTACACCAGCCGATGCATTGGAGAATATGTTTCAGCCTGAAGAACACTGGAAGAAAGTATCAAAAGCTGTTGGACCTCCCTGGCAAGAGCTGAAGATCTTCTTTGCGTCGACATTTGGCGGGCCGTGGATGAAACTGAAGACATCCATTCAGAAACCTGTGCAGACGGCGTTTGCACCCGCGCCAGATGATCCTGGTCATCAATCTATTAGAATGGGCTCAGTACACAGCAGGACTCCTCCAATTGTCGGGACTTAACATCGGTAAGTTTTTGGCCGCATTTTGTTTTTCTATATTTAACTGAAAGTAACTTGAACTGTCGGCAGTTTACATACCTCATAGCCGTTCACAAAGCGCTGGGCGAAACGGAACTGTTGGTCAGTGATGACCTTGGACAATTTTTGCACAGTAAATTCTAGAACACAGATTTATGCAAAATCCCATTCTTACTTTGAATGCTCTTTTGTTTTGTATGTACGAAACATTTTTGTAGCTCATGAATTGAACAATATTTGGGTGTTATTGATTATAAATCCGCTATCTTCACAATTCAGAAGGTAAGACGCGACCGCTAATTTGCGCGTAATCGTGGTGTCTAAAATACTTCGTGAGATCTTATGAAAGATTTATTGCAGAAATCCTGCGAGTAAATGAAGCCCTGAGTTCATTCCGCGCCCCCGGCATTCATCTCTTTTTATCATTCATTCCTGGCCGAAAGACCCGAATCGGAATCTAATCCTGCTTTTGAAAAACTCTGAGTTTTTACCTTGGAGAAACGAGGAATGTTATCGGTGTTCCGACGGTGGAAGCTCTGTCTACTTCGTGATTTGAGTGAACATCAGCACTTTGGATTCCGTTTTGAGTGCATGTACTAAAGTAATTCAATCTTCCTGTACCCCGTCCTCTCAATTCATGTGCAATCTTCCGATCATCGTGATTATAAGTTACCGAAGCACTTTGTCAAATCGCGCATTGATCACCTCGAATTTCTCATTATTTTATGAGATGTTTGCGGCAAACTTACTCTGAGCAGAAATCAATAAATATCGTCTGCCGCCAGTCTCATTACCAAGAACAACGACCCTCGGCACCTTGGACATTTTTTTCGCAAAAAAGCAAGATAATGAGAAATACTCTGCCTTTCGATACAAGATTCTGGTTGTCCGAAGACTTCGTCCGTGAGGTCTTGAGCGTCTCATCTCCCGCGCACAATTCTTTAGTGTGGTGCATGATTTCCGAGATTAACAGGTGGATTTCAGCATTGGATAGTCGGAAGACGATCTTCCAAGGAGATTGGGAGGTGTATAAGTACGTTGAAATTCATTATTTAAAAGAAACATGCAGGTCCTGATTATTGGTCATTCACTTGTAGAGACGAAATGGAATTCGCGTTTTTACCAGGGCAATATGTACAGACCACCGTCAAGCTTTACATCGTCGAATACGGAGGTCAGGTAGAAAATGGGGCGCGTTCGTATATTTTTGAATGGAGTGCTTACCAGATTGGAACTCATATATTTGGTTTATGCGAGCCGACGCTTGTTTGGAGCAGCACTTATCGCGGATGACTGAAACTTACGGAAAAATGCAGCGACTTTCGTCGTGAAAAGATAATATCTATTTTCAAAACATGGTCGAATGAGTACGAACGGCGGATTACTGTAGTTCAAATTACAAGTAGTATAGCAAGCATCTAATTAAAGATACGAGTAGCTCGTCATCGAACAAAAGATAGTAAGCTGAATATGACGCTTCTCCAATCCCAAACTCCCAGTTCCGCTAGTGAGGAGAACGGCGACATTTTCCGTCTGTACAGCACTGCGACCTACGATTCCAACCCTTATGATTGGGTTTTAGCAAGCCAGTTTCGAATGATTCCGAGTCAGAGCGAGCCGACCCGCCTACACAGGATTACAATGAGTGTGAGGCTCGCGAGGAAAGGGGACAGCGAGCCATGAGATGGAGATTGTAGCGTTGTTAGAGACCTGCTTGAGAAGTGAGTTGGCCGACGCTCCTTGATTCTTCGCAGGATACGATAATTAAATCAAATTTCTTCTTAACGAGCTTATCTGACGCTAAGGCGAAAATATTGTGAGCTCGAAGGTCGTTTACAGTAAAAGCTAATGTTTACGCACCATATGTCATCTGATTCGCCGTAGGTGCCTGCTTCGTACATCTACAACTCAGTGACGGCAGAGTGTTTACACCTAGAATAATTTAATGCATCATCAGGTCTCCAAATAAGAAGCGGACCTGACGATAACGACGAGAAACCGTCTAAATGAACGACGACGCATTTCTGTCTGCGAAGCGATCGCCTCTCGTCGCCCGTTCCCAACGATCTGCTCTTGAGCCTTAAGACCGTCGGGTCGCTTCGAATGATATCTTTGATGAGGGGAGTCGCTAACTTGGCCGAATTGAAGTTCGTGTTATTACGATCGAAAGTGGATTGAGTATGATATATCGAGTCGAGGTGCGTCGTAGAGGTTGAAAGGTAGAGGCAGAAAATTGAAGAGTAGTTTGGTTTTTCGGGCGACCAAGCTTTAGCCCCGAAGAAGATGCGAGAGATTCCAGATTGATAGACCTGATTTCAATAGATTAGGATAAGTATAAATCAGGACGCGAATAAAAGAAGGCGCACCAAAGGTCCACGCATCCCCGTAATAAACCTCGCGCTTCCATCTCGACCAGAACAACGTGATTCTTCTCTCCATCCTCCACACGATACTCCTCAACCATCCTCGATGACATCGAGGGGCACTGATAGCGAAATGCACGATGGAACTGTGCTCTTTTTCTTCCACCGAGCAACGCTGAGCTCGAGATGTCGAGAATATGCAACGACGGATAATCCTAGGCCCGAGCGTGCTGCCGCGACGAGTTAAAGCGAGGGGAGAAACGACTCCAACAACGCGGCTCTCCCCTCCAAATGTTCTCGATGGACTCGAGAGTCAGAATCACGAAATATGCGATGGAATCGTCAGATGCTCTTCTTGTCGAGCGAGGTGTGTCGAGAAGAGGAAAGGGCGGAAGGACTCCGAGTGTGCGCCATCCTCGAGCTTTGCTAAGATGATCTGGGGCGAGGAAACGACGACGATTCGTACGAGAATCTGGAAGATGGGGTGAAGTCGTGGCTGGCGAAGTGTATCTATGGTCATCCGCGATCGTTCGACGATCTCGCTAACTCGGTTTATCCAAAGACGGTCGGGGGACTTCAGGAGCACGTAATTCCGTGGAGAAAGAGATGGACGAGTGGCAGCGGTTTACGCACAAACGAGCAGACGAGGCTCTTCGCAAGGATTCGAGGCGGGAAAATCAAAACCAAATCTGCCGAGCGAGATTGGGGGGTTCTCAATTCATGACGATGAGTCCTGTTTGAGAGGGACGGTGGTTACAAACGCATCGAGGACTTCAACTGACAGTCTTCATCGCAACCTTCCTCGCCGTCTCTCCGGTTCCATCAACGTGATTCATCGGCATTCTGATATTGAACCTCGGAATCCTTTAGAGTTCTTCAAAGAGTAGACGCCTAAGAACGAGGTTGTTCATTGAAGCTGCAAAGCGTCGAAGCTAGAGGAGGATCTCGAAGAAAAGATAGGAGATGCGTCCAAGATCGGCAGACGCGGATCGTCTGGTCGTCGACAGATAATATCCTTCCCGTCTTCGATGTAGATGTCGTGTTGGGGAAGCACGTCGCGCCAACGGGAAGGGGGAGAGGAGGGCGATATCAAGGGCGCGAAACCGACATCGAGACGGATGATATGAGAGGCTGACGTGCGGCTGGTTTTGAGCATGGCTTCGATTCAGCTTCATAAGAGCGGCTGACGGATTGAGGAGTCGCTCTGTAGCGCTAGGAGAGAGAGATGAAGCGTCAAGTAGGGTGGATGACTTGGGGGCAGGCGAACCAAGGCCGTTGGCGAAAGAAGGAAGCGGTATAGGAAAGATCGATGCGACGAGCTCTTGATATGGGGAAAACAAAAGACAAGGTGATGCAACGTGCGATCTGCAAGAATTCGCGAAGATGAGCTGCGAATGGAGAGGAACGTTGAACAGAGACGCACCGTAAATCCCAGCCATCCTCACCACCTCCACCTCCAACTTCGTCGTCGCCATCGTCCATGATCCATCTTGGCAGCCCAGCTCTACGTTTCGTCCTTTCAGCTCCATCGCATTGGAGTTTTGCCTACTTGAGCGCCGTCGCTGACCCGAAACGAGTTGACCTAGATACGAGAGACGTTCACCATTCAATCGTCGATGGGCTGATGAGATGCGTCGTTCGGTGTTCCTCCGATAACGTTGCCAGCTCCGTTTCATGAACAGCGGCTGACGGGCCGAGAGTGCGTGTCTCTCGTTCTCAAAGAGGAGGAAGATACGGGTAGATGGCGTAGGGCGGGAAAGTGGCAACGGGTTCAGCGCGAGTGGGCTGACAGGTCTCCTGAAGGGAAGATGAGGCGGGCAAGTCGAGCCACGCACGCCCAGCGAAGATGAACGCTGGATGATGAAATTGAAGCACTGGACGGGACAAGAGCTGTTGAGAGAATGAGATGCAGAACGGTTTGTATGTAGAACATGAACGCACCGAGAACGTCAGCAATCAACCTCTCTGCCGAAAACCTCGTCGCCGCCTTTCCGACTCCATCTGCGCAGCCCCGAGCCCTGTACCCTCGAAAGGTCTTGAAAGGTGAGACGCCTGAATTCGGAATTGATCGTCGAAGGTGTGGTATGTCAATTAGCTGGGGAAAGTGTCGAAAGAAAGGCCCAGGAACTCGTCGTCGGTCGACCGACGCAGATTGTCTGGTCAGCGGCATATGGCGTCCTCTCGAGCTCGATTTAGATCTCCGGAAGAGGCTGGTGCGGCGTGAGATCATGTGAAATCGACAGAGGAGAGGAGAGGGCTGTCCTGGCTTAATTCCGTCGTCGTCAATGTCCCTTTCACTGGCTGCATCTGACATATTCCTGAGCTGTTGTCCTTCCAGCATCACGTATATCTCCTCGAGGAAGATGTCGGTCGAAGTGGGCGAGTCGAATTTCATCCGCTGCAAGAACGAACCTCGACGACGAACGACGAGGAGATGAGATGGCCGTCAACGCGCAACATCGCCACGTCCCTGGGATCGATGACATACATAGATGATAGAGCTCCAATTGGCATCTAGATTAGCTATGGAGGAGTGTTGGATCGGTGAATCGGACGAAATGCCAATGACATACCACAAGAGATGCACCCGTTAGCCAAGTCGTCAACGTCCACTCCGACCGTCAGTCGCCAACCGGTTTGAACCCCATCGCATCATTCTTCAGTCGTCGAGTCTCTGCGTCCGAATTTTGATTCTGAATATCCTCTGTTGTACTTCAGGTGAGATATAGCGATTGGGAAGGTCATGGCCGTCGAAGTACAAGTTCAGATCCTGGACCGTGCGCTGCGCGTTCGTCCTCATCATCGGTTCCTGCACGAACTCATCTCCCACATCATCATCTGTTCCTTCCATCCTCCTCGAATATTCTGTCTTCCTTAAACAATCAGCAATATCAAAACAAAGGCGACTATATGGTGAAGAAAGGACGGTGGCGAGGTGAGTTGAGAGGTAAGAGGCTGATGATACTATCATCATCGCCACGTGCACGAACTCATCTCCCACATCATTGTCTGTTCCTTCCATCCTCCTCGAATATTCCGCCTTCCTAAAACTGTCAGCGATATCGAAACAGCAACGACTCCAGGAGTAAGATCGGATGGCGGTGGGATGGGATTAGAAGTGAGTGACTGTTGATAGAACTACTAGTACTAGGCTGGTGCGTGAAAATCTTCTGCTCGTCCTCGTCGCATTCCCGATATTTTCCTCCATATTTTCCAGGCTATCGACAATGCCCAATTCGCCAAAATATCGGAGATATCCCTCTTCACTCACCAAGCTCATAGCATGTGACAGAAAATCACGTCGACAACGACTGATGGAGGCACGATCAACCCGTTGCTCTAGCTGGAAAGCTGAGATGCCAACAAGTAAGACGTGTCAGTCTCAGTCATACACTAACTCAATCTATTTCAGCGAATCTACAACGACGTTGACAAGTGACACTCGAATCACAATTGCCCCTGATTACCTCTCACTTTGAGCTTGAGTAGAAGTCAACAGCACTCTTCGATGTCATCAACATCACGCAAAGTGTTGGATTCATTTCTCAAGATAAGCTCGATAACATCATTTCAAAAGCTTAAATACTCTTAGGTATACTATGCAAGAGGGTCTCTTTGCAAGCCCAATCGGTTGTGTATCATTTGGTATTTCGCAAATCGAAGACGACATGACTCACATCAATTTTAGGCCCGGATTGTCAGAGCACACTGCACAATCTTCTGACATGCACAAACCTTGTCTCTCTCCTTTGTAGTGTGAATAGTGTCTTACTGTGATTCACAATTGTTGTTGATTGAACCACCATTGTTGATGCGTCTCTCACAAATATTTCTCGCCAAAATACCTGGCTTGCACGTAGTGTTAGTCAGAATTTCTTCTTCATCAAGTGGCCCGGGCTCAAATTTCAATCATGTTTGCATATATGCATAGTGAGCAACAGATCCTGATTTCTGAGGTTTGTCTCTGACAGCATCAGATAAGCTTACTTTGACAAAGGGAGCAGATGGTCTCTTGCCATAGTATGTCACAACTTCCACAAATATGACAGCTTGTATTTTGCATTGAGTGCAGCTATATAAGACAGAACAGTCTTCTTGTCTCTTCCTTCAGACACTCACATCTCGATCACATGCAGAAAACAAATCCATGGGACAGCTTCCACGGTGGCAGAAACCAACTGCTGTTCTACCAGAGCAAAACTATATGCTCAGCTCTGACGGACGTACAATCTCTCTCCTTAGGGAATTATATAGCAGATATCAAACTCCTAGTGACTCTGTATTCATATGGGGTGTGATGGAAAACATTCTGAATAATATCAACACCAACCCAAGCTGGACCTATTTATTTGGAAGTGATACAAATATAATAATTATGGAGTAAGTCTTGATGCTTGTTCTGGGAACAGTACCTGATACTGACAATCTCTACGTCTTACACAGTGATATCAACTACTCAGACCCCATGTACCAGCGGCATGTTTTCTATATTGGCATCCCTCATGGCTGGGAATGGGAGAAGAAATATGTGGTCACATTGGATAATGGAACACTGACAGCGGGTCCGTTTGCACATACATGTTCATAAATCTCATATGTACATGTATCTCAAGGTGAAAAACTCACTATTGAAACATAATCACTTGTACAGAGTAAAAAAAACTACTAGGAGCATTACCAACTGTCCTATGAACTCTAGTATAATGGTATAAAAAGTTGAATTCATTGCTCCTATTGTTGAACGACTGTCTGCCATGAAAAAAAAATCTGTGAATTTATGTTGAAGACATATCTTTCTCATACATGATGATGAAATGTTATTGTGCATAGTTATCAACAGGATGAGATTCGCGCAACATCATCCCTTTAAAGCTTGATATGCTCGTGACGGATTGCAAATGATTATCTGATGGCTCATCGGGTCGGAGGATGAGCTTTTCCATATGTAATCCGAGTATCTCTTACTTCTGTATTGAATAAAATGTATTATTTAAAATCGACCTTTACAGTTTCCTCAATTTTCAAATAGAAATTATGCAAAAAAAATGTAGTTGATTTCCTGTCAATATCCCGCAAGTTGAAACCAACATAGTTAACTGCAGTCTTAGGTTCGGATTGTGATTACCTGCGCTGCAAATCGGACGTCCACGAAACTTGTTTCTCACTTTTTCATTGTCATTTTGAAATTTACAAAGATCCACAATTGCGGTACCGCACCAACTACATACATTAAAGCTCAGTTTTACGTCATGTTAAGCGTGATCATTGTTTCTCTCTTTGAAATTTGTTTATTTTGTTTCATCACTCTTTTCTCGCCAAGCAGCCCGGGTCTGGGAGAAGAACCTGCCCGAAAAGCGAGTTGTGATGAATAATGCTAAGCTTTGACTTTGATCGAGTGAGGACATTTTGCCTCCACAAAGGTAATAGACAGTCTATCGCCACATTGCATCATTTCAACGAATATAACACCATGCATTTGGTGTCGAGTTCATCTATATAAAGTACATGACCTTATTCTCTCCCTTCAAATTTTCACAAGTCGTTCAAAACATTCAGGGAACAAGTCAATGGCACGCCACATTCACGTCGGTGCCCAACTCTCCCATGAAACTACCTATGAATTCAGGAACGGAAATCCAACTCGTTACAACCTTATACATAACTATTTAAAGGGAAAACAATTCTAGAAGAAATAGCTACTTGTCCATACTTGGTCGATGTTGGAGATCTCATGATTATGTCGTAAGTCATTTTTTGCATTCGGAATAATATATGGTGCTGACATTATGACTCAATGAAATCATCGTGCAAAGACTCAGTGGGAACGCAACAATAAGCCAGGGTTCTCTCGATATTGCCGTCAACGTAAACGGAGCGTGGATTATGGAGTATATGTTCCAATATGACAGTGAAAAGTTTGACATCTACTATTACAAAGTTCCAAAGACGGACAGTTCAGCCATGCGGCATTACCAACATCGTGAGCTCAAAATTTATTCTCACAGGCGATCAGGAGGGGCCGGTGAACCATACAATAATTAGTAGACAGTATGAATAGTTTAGTGAAACAACAATTTTGTCTCTAATTCCATAGGTACAGTAGCTCTAATTTTTAAAAAGGTTGAGAACTAATTCTGTAACAAACTGTTCCTGACAGTTCGCCAATTGCAAATGGAGTTACTTAGAATCTTTTAAGCTGTCTAGCAATCAAAATGTTAGCATTTGAGGCCTATAATGATCTCATTACTGGATCCATACATACATTCATTGGGAGTGTGATGCAAAGTATGTGCTTGTAACAAATATCCATTTCATGACCGTTATTGTCATCATTCTTGTGCTGATGAGCCCGATTTTTTTCCCTCAAGAGCCTTAAATGTCTTCGCTACAATATGTCATTGGTGTCATGAACAGCGAGGTCTGGAGGGTCAGGCAGGTGGAAGTTGGAGTTGGTTTTGTGGTGACAGGAAAATATCTAAAACAAATCGACACACAGCCAGTTTCAAGATAATATGATTCTGTTTTCAGAGACAAAACGAAAAGAAACACTGCAATATTGCCAGAAGAACACGCCAAATTTCAAGCTAAAGTGACAACTAGATTGTATTTACCTGCCAGAAAGCGGTTAGTAGTACGCTTCCGCCTTGTTCGCCTCCTCTTTGGACATATGAAACCAGCCTTGGCAACATAGAGAATGCTGGTTGGCGGATGGTTTTGCCGCCACCACATAACACCTCATCGTGTTTCTAAAGACCATTCAGCCTCGAAGGATATAGACATGCCGTTAGAGTGTCAAGGAGGAGTCGCTAGTTTGAGACATGACGTATAATGGTGGATGCCCAGTTATGCCAATAAGGTTGAGATTTATGATGTCGGAAGGCTGGATATCAATGAACAATGCAAGAATCAGTTCGAGCCCCATCACATCATTCTTCAGCCGTTGAATGGCTGTGTTTGAAATATTATTCTGAATATCATGTGTTGTACTTCAGGTGAGATATGGCGATTGGGAAGGTCATGGCCATCAAAGTTCAAGTTGAGATCCTGGATCGTGCGCTGCGCGTTTGTCCTCATCATTGCCACGAGCACAAACCCATCTCCCACATCATCGTCTGTTTCTTCCATCCTCCTCAAATATTCCGTCTTCCTGAAACAGTCAGCAATGTCAAAACAAAGGTGCATCTATGGTGAAGAAAGGACGGTGGCAGGGTGAGGTGAGAGGCAAGAGGCTGACGATAGGCCGGTGCGTGAAGTCTTCTGGTCATTCTCGTCGCCTTCCCGACATTTTCCTCCATATCTTCCAGGCTATTGACAATGCCCAATTTGCCAAAATACCGGAGATATCCCTTTTTACTCAGCAGATTCATAGCTGCGACAAATGTCCACGTAAACACTGACCACACCTGTCGCTCTAGCTGGAATGCGTCCAAGCCAAGAAGCCAACAAGTAAACCGTGTCAACCTCAGCCTTACACTAATTCATTGTCTTTCAGTGAATTTACAATGATGTTGGCAAGTGAGGCTGGAATCACAATTGCCCCTGATTACCTCTCACTTTGAGCTTGAGTAGAAGTCAACAGCACTCGTTGATGTCATCAACATCACGCAAAGTGTTGGATTCCATTTCTCAAGATAAGCTCGATAACATCATTTCAAAAGCTTAAATACTCTTAGGTATACTATGGAAGAGGGTCTCTATGCAAGCCCATTCAGTTGTGTTTCATTCGGTATTTCGCAAATCGAAGACGACATGACTTACATCAATTTTAGGCCCGGATTGTCAGAGCACACTGCGCAATCTTCTGACATGCACAAATCTTGTCTTTCTCCTTTGTAGTGTGACTATTGTCTTACTTTGATTTACAAACATTGTTGATCGAACCACCATAACACTTGCATCTATTGCAACTCATTCATTTGTTGTGATAAGCCCAATCATGGTTTTCTCCTCTGCTGCCCGTCCAATTTGCTTTACTCAGAATTTCTTCCTCGCCAAGCGGCCCGGGCTCAAATTTCAATCATGTTTGCATATATGCATAGTGAGCAACAGATCCTAATTCCTGTGGTTTGTCTCTGACAACATCAGATAAGCTTACTTTGACAAAGGTAGCAGACAGTCTCTCGCCATAGTATGTTGCGACTTCCACAAATATGAACAGCTTGTATTTTGCATTGAGCACAACTATATAAGACAGCACAGTCTTCTTGTCTCTTTCTCTAATCGCTCACATCTCGATCACATTCAGAAAACAAATCCATGGGACGGCTTCCACAGTGGCGGAGACCAGTCATTATTCCGCCACCGCAAGAAATTATTGTCCGTGATCGCATACGCACAATGTATGTCAACAGCCTGGTATTTGCAAGTCTTGACAGTATTGCATTCCGACAATTTCTTGAGCCTACAATGCATCGAATTCTGAATAATATCAATTTCAACCCAAGCTGGATCAGAATATTTGGACCTGTAGGAAATTTAAGAATTATGAGGTAAGCTGGTGCTCATTCTGGGACCAATATCTGGGACTAACAATCTCTATGTCTTACACAGGATTCAAGATAACTCAAACTTCATGTTTAAAATACATTCTTTTGATATTGGTGTTGCAGAGGGTTGGATGTGGCGGAGAAAATATTTGGTGATATCTAATAATAGTGCACTGACAGCAAGTGTATGCATTTAAGCAACATCATCCATTCAAACCTTGAAAATCTCAAGGTGGATTGCAAATGACTACTAGTATGTGGAAGCTCATCGGGCTGTAGCACAAGCTTTCTCATATGTAATCTTAATGTCTCTTACTTCTGTAATGTGCAGTCTTTTTAATGTACTATTGTATGCAAGTGGATGAACAGTGGTGTAAATGAGGTATGCGAGAAGAGTTGTGAGAGCCCTCTATAGTTGGATGTGTGTGGTATGAGAGGATCCTGAAAGAGTGCAATCAATGGAGAGTTTTGTTGGCAAAGCAAGCACCTACTAAAGCGCTGTGAGAGAGAAATCAATCCAAAATGAGCTGAAAGGTGCAAAATAGCCGAAAAGATAACTCTGAGCATAGCCGTAAGACCAAATTCCCGTTGAGAATAAGTGCATCAGGCATGTGTCCAAATCAAGCGAAAAAGTGCTCAACAGAGCCTCAACTTGCTTACAGTGGGCCACCGCAAGCGTGGCAGAAACAATTTGCCGTCATGATCATCTTGTTTGACATCAAAAAAAAATCCTACGCACGTTATTGCAGTACAGGCGCCGCCGGCGCTCAAGCGTTCAAGTTCAAGGTCACTCAGCGCTAGCTTGAGCAGGTTTTTTAATCTCGCAATAATTTCTAGCATCAAGTAGTATTCTCAAGACTTGTCAATTGTCAATGACATACACTCAATAGCCATGTACATCAACAGAATATCATAATAAAGCCCTCTGAGGGACCCGACTCCAAGACTGACGGAAACAAAACCTGAGAATTAGTGCTATCAACATCCAGAACGGGCCTCGCAAACAGTCGGCCGAGTTCGCTGCGCTCACTCGCCCTCCTTTATTGCTCGGCTGGAGTTCGCTCTCGACTGTGGCAGTAATGCTGCAGCAAGGCTCGACAACATTCACGTTTAGCAGCAACAACCTGCGGTGACGAGTGGTGACGAACAGAGCTATGAAAAGATATGCACAGGCGCTTGATTGGCGCCCAGCCCACGTCGGAAACAGAATACAAATACCGAAATGATAAAAACACCGGGATGATCGCCCTGGTGCGACAAAACTACCTTGGGGAACCAAAACTGCAGGCACGCTCTCCTTTTCCAGCCAAATCTCGTCCAACTCAGCCGATTTCCTATCGCAAATCGGAACTCAACCGATTTGCTTAGCAGCAAATCTGGATTATTTTAGGTCCACCTTTACAGTTTCATCAGCTTTCGAACAAAATTTTTGCAAGCAGAACATCTGGCTTTCCTTTTGACGTTTTGGATTCAAAACAACATGATCAACAGCAATCTTAGGTCCGGACTGTAAAGATCCACAATTGCAGTACCATATCAACTGCATATCTTACAGCTTAGTTTTACGCTGTGATAAGCCGATCAATGTTTCCGTCCGGAGAAACGTCTGTTTGCAAAGTGAGTTATGGAGAATGATACTGAGCTTTGTATTTGACGACATTGGGCATTTTGCTTCGACGATGGTAATAGACGGTCTATCGCCACTCTGTATCATTTTGATGAATAAAATCATAATGTATTTTCTATTGAGCTCATTCATATAAAATAGTTATTTAGCATTCCGTGTCTGTTCTTCCGGAGCCTCTCATCTCAACCAAAAGCACTGGATGCCCAATTCCATGGTAAATACACCATCGACAACAGGGAGGCACAACATTCTCATCGGAGCTGAACTATCCCATCAATCTACCTATGGAGTCCGGCATGGGGATAAAAGTCTATATGATTTCATACATTCTGACTTGAAAGGGCAAATTCAGCACGAGTTAAGGTACAACCCTCTTTGGGCTACGAAATTCCGGTTTGTCAGAGATCTAATGATCATGAAGTAAGTTATCATTTACATTGGTAGCTATATATGAATCCTAACAATCTAACACACATAGAATCACTGGAGACACAGTAGCTAACAAAGACTTTTACGAAGTTGCAATCAATGTGAATAATGCCTGGGTTAAGAAGTATATGTTCGAGTGGGATTTCGAAAGCGACAACCTCACGTTTTCCTTGTACCAAAGCACACATACACTCTATACAGATAGTTACTTAAGAGGTTCTAAAGAAAGCTCGAAAAAGCGTCATGAACTTCGTAATCTTGAGAAGCTGCTCACGGACGCAAAAGAAAAGTGCTGGTGAGCCATGGAGTACTAGCCCCATAATATCGAAGCTCTCCACACGGACAATTCTATTCAGAAACCCCGTCTGCGCACGCAGACCCCCGTCAAGAAACAAAGTTGTTGAGAAACCCCAGGTTGTAAAAATAGACTGGGTGCGTAATCGAATCTCCGCTGCTCCGGCGGCGGCGCAAGCAAGCCCCTGTCAAATAATAATATATTCCGAAAGACTCACTACATGTACTGCGAGTAGTTATTCGCGCATGGACCATTGCGATATGGCTCACTACAAAGGTAATTAGCAGCTGTATTTCTTCTCAAAGCCAGAAAGAAGGTGTTTTGAAGAGCTGCACAAAAAATGGTTGATGGGATCTGTTCTTTAGATTCACGGTCCAATTCGACTTCAATTATGAATCCTGACACCGTGTAAGAACCACTACTCGACACAATAGATTGAAGATATGAAAGCATGACGACTTCATCTGCTTACGTAGAGAAACATTTTTTTTTCCTTTTGATTTCCTTTATTATTACGGTAATTTCATGCTCGTTGTACTGACCAACAACGTATCCTGCATGGAAAATCCACTACATGTACACTCTTTGTCAAGGAGGATCATATGTAAGTCTCAATGAACTCTTTCCTGTAGTCTCTTTGGCTGAGAATCTCTCATGGAATATTCAGTCGAAATACTACTTCAATAAAATCGAAATTGGTGACGACCCATCTCGCCGGCAGGTCCCGACTCAGTTTGAAAATCCGCTATGGGAGACGAGCAGGAACCCCGTATATTTTTGGCACCAACGACGGGTATGCGCATACCTTCCTTATTTGGAACTTTTTATGGGGTCTGCGCGCGCAGACGGGGTTTCTGAATAGAATTATCCTCTCCACAAGCATGTTCATTCATCTTTTATGTTGTGAATACGGTACATTCTCATTCTCACTCGCAAAGAGATCTACTAAAAAGTATTTAGAAATAATTCTGTAACAAACCATTCAAATCCTTTGATATTTAATTATCTTTTGTCAAATGAGGCAGAAGATTTAGTGATACATGTAGGGTGTGCTGCAAAGTGTGTTGTGTAGCAAATATGTGCAATGTATCCAAGTATGGGTTGCGCGTGTTGGAGACCAAGAATTTGAGTTGCATACACAAGCCATTTCACATCCATTTATCATCTAAATAGTTCTTTGCTACAGTATGCTACAGTATATACACATATAGAAAAGGGGAGAAGTAGTTGGCATTCTCTTTCTAGAGAGCTTCTTCAACACACTCGCTAGATCGTTTCAGCAGCGATCCCTCGACGGTATGGCCCGAGAAAGTTCATGGCGACAGAAAGAAATTTCCGAAGAGAACGATGCACAACTAAAAATCGAGCTCAAGTGTTATCATTGCCGACCTCCAGAAGACGCGAACATCTATTTGGAGATACGGTGAAAGAACATACTGTGATATTAGCGGATGAGCACAGTAAATCGCAGGCCGGAGTGAGAAAGAGACCGTACGTGCCCGTCAGGACTCGGAGACGCTCTCGTTCAGCGCGTGGCACTGATCTGCTCGACGTCGCCCACATTGGTCGGCGGAGCTGAGAATTGAGTTCCAGAAAACGGACAAAAAATGTAACGTGTTCGCCGAGGACGCTTCAGCGTCCGTTGCCGTTGACGAAGAGATCAAGACGGAGGAGATAGTGATGACAAAATGCACCTAGCCGGAAGTTGACGCTTCTCAATCACACCCCATCGCTTACGAACCTCAAATACCGCCAGTGCACCTCGAACGCCATCTTCATGCCGTTAACCCATCACGGAGGAGGCGCTACACGTTGCCCTTTGGATGCAAGGAATCATGCCAAGGTGAATCGTTGGAAGAGGAATTGAATGATGGCGATGGCGATGGCAGATGGCAGATGGCTAGACGGAAGAGGCTAGCGGCGTATTGGTACACGAGAGAAACCGAAGAAGAAATCGTTCGATGGTTGGCGACGGCGAAATAGCAATTTCTTCATCCGGTCAATCAATTGTGATGACAAGAGGGGAGCGAGGATGGTCGAAATTGGATCTTCGCGATCACAATTGAAACTTGTCGATTTCTGGGCTGACGCCGTGACGGATGGCCGAAGACTCAACGCACGCCTCCGAATATCGGAGCCGAGAATTGCGGATAGAACGAACTGAGCCGAAGTTACGTCTTCAAATAATCCTCGAACTCAATCGTAGACGACGAACTGGCATCCTATCAGCACCAACGTTATCCATGGCGCAATCAATGAACGCAGCCTTTTCGAATCCTCAGATCCTCTCCACTAACGTCAGCGCTTCAATGATCCTAGCGCGATAACAGCTTTCAATCCGTATTCAGTTGGACGTAAAGGGTTGGTCTACTTCAAATTGCTCAGAGGTGCCGCTGAGTTCTCCCTCGACGACGACGATAGTTTCGTACAGCAAGAGATACTGAGAAGATGTGAGGAGGGAGCACGAACAGTTGTCGTCGACCTATGCTGAGACGGGAAACCGTAGAGGCGGAGAAAACGAGAGTGACGACGGGGTGTATCCCTGGCCGTCATCGATGAATGCTGGAAACCTCGACCTCGATTCAGCGGCTGACAGGCGCCGGAAGTATGCTGTTATGGCGGACGTTTGGGAGGCGAGGAGAGAGGGCTGACTCGTGAAAGGTAGCAGCTGGAGGGTAAATGGGCTGGGTAAATGGGCTGACAGGACTCTTCGCGGGAAGGCGAGGCGGGAAATTCGAGCTCGGCGGGTTATGTAGCGAACTGGGTATACAAGATGATGATGAGTCGAGAAACAAAACGATGTAGATTACGAACGCACCAATTCATCACCATAACTGTCCATGCCTTCTTCAAATCTCTCATCGTCGCCAGCTCCCGAGTTCCACCAGGAAACGTGGTGTGGCGGTCAGCGTAGATCGCCATAGCCCTGCCAGGGTTCTCTTCTCGTCAAGCGAGAGGTGTGCCGTTGATCTGAGACGACTTCTCCCAGACCGAGGCGGCGGAGGGTACGAGGGTGGTGACGTGCATCCCATGGTCAGCAGTGCTCAGCCGTTGACGTCGTGCGCCAAAATCCACACAACTCTTTTGACGCATCTTCGAAGGATGACTGTCGCCGTGTCGAGTCGGACGCTCGGAGAGGGTGCGTTGTTTCGATAGACTCTGAGACGGGAGAACTTGAAGCGGAGGGCTGGGTGATGTACGTGCCACGCGCTGACGTGCAATGGGGCTGACGGCGAGAGGAGAAGGCGGAAAAGCTGAGCTCGAGAGCGGGTGGGATGGCGTGATGAAGCACGGAGCGAGCTAGGTACTTTCAAGAAGATTAGATGAGGACGAGATGGAGAAAGTATAGGGACGCACCGAAGCTCGCAGCGGTCCATTTCTATTCCTCAAAAGATACCGTCGCCGCCGCTTTTCAAGCCTTTCCAGTTCCATCTACGCACTCGGTCACCTTCCGCCATCTCGAGTACCGCAAGAATGCGAGCGAAGCCCGTTCTATCGAGATAGAGATGTCGCAGCGAGGGAAGCACCGTCTGCTTGGCGATGGCGCAGGAGATCGTGTCATCCCCAGACCTCGATTCGGAGGCTGAGTACGATAGGACGAGGCGGGCAACAGACCCGACATGAGGAAAGAGGGATGGTGTGATGAAGAACTGAGAGAGCTGGGTAGCTATGAGAGAATGAGATGCAGTTTGAAATGAAGAGAGGATAGGAACGCACCGAAGCGCACAGTTGTGCAACCCCAAAGACACTCTCGTCGTCGTCATCGCCGCTTTCCGCTCCCCTCCTAAACGACTCTTCGACCTTCTGCCATAATCTCGACCTCTGAATTCTTACTAGAGCTTGGAAAGAGATGCCTCTCTGCGAGGCTCGTTCTGTCGCTGCTGCGAGGGAAGCGTCGTTTGAGCGTGATGAATGGCGTCGGCCAAGACATCGAATCCACGTCTCAAACTTGACGAGTTCTCGTTGCTTTCTCGCCATAGAAAGAGTGAATCCAATGGAGAAGAGAGTGTTGCCTTTGCTGGATGATGCATACGGCTCGATGGCAAACTTGTGTCCTCGAACGGTTGAGGCTGACACGTCGAACCCGACCTCACGATGTCTCGGAAGATGGCGCGAAGAGAACGAGCGACGCATTCCTACAAGCTTCCCATCTTCATCTCAGAGAGAAAATCCGGTGGTTACATGTGGAGGAAGGCAAGAGGTCATGGCCGTCGAAGTTGAACGTCGATTCCGGACCGTGCACGCGGCTTGTCCACGTTGTCGTTGACCGGCAACTTCTCCTTTCTTTCTCGTTCAACCATCTCACCTTTCCACCCTCCTTAAGAATTGTCTCTTTCGAGAGTTACGGAGCATCCGAGGTCGTCAAAGATTTCGAAGATGTTTCAGGAATAGAGGAAGAACTGTGATGCGATGAGGTCGGGGAAAGTGGCTGACGAGGTGCGTGCTGTCTTCTGTTCGTTCTCGCCGCATTGCACTTATCCTGCTCACAGATGAGAACCATCGTACATCTCTCGAGAATACGACGACGAAATATTCCACTTTCTCCCAGCAAACTCGTGGTCTGTGACTCAACGCCCAACTTCGACGTTGCAACGCCGACAACGGCCGATTGCGAACGTACGATCACCTCTGTCCTGTCGTTCTGGCTGGATCGACCGATGGACGTGTAATTTTTACCCCGAGATGCATGAAAAAATTCGTATCCGAAGATCTGGCCTTTCGTAGGGCGGACGGCGGACTCGGAGATCAAGCCTTGGGTGACGACGGAACATGTGTCGAACGAGTTCCTGCACCATTCCACGCATTCCATCTCTCATTCTTCCTGCACGAACCACAGCAATCTACACGACGACAAAGGATTCGAATATGCAATAAATTCGCCGCGCCATTTAATAAGCGCGGAAAGAAAGGAGATTCATCAAGTGGTTCAGACCACAAGCCAGCATGTGAGTCGTGTATTCAGCTATTATCTCGGGCTTCATGATCTCGAACTTTTCAAGAAACTCTCTTGGGCGCTGCAACATAACTCGAAGCGTCAACCTTCAGAGTCTGGTTGCCCAGTCGCGTCCTGAAAATTGAACGCAAGCCCTTCAAAACGTCAGCCCCGCCTCCATCTCCCACCATGCAGCTCAACACGCAATTCGCCTCCGTCCCGATGTCAGCCCAATCGCTCTTCGATGTATTCCAGCCACGGCCCTGACCTCTACGATTGATCATCCCTCCCAGCCTTGCCATACTTCCAACGGTCATGCACTTCGAAATGAGGAGCAGCAATTCGGAATCGTCGAGAGATCGCGACCGTCGAACTCCGTCTCGCTTGCTCATCGTGAGCATGACTAGACTCCGTTGCAGTACTTCAAAGCTAGGAAGACGAGGCGGTTTTTAGCGACAAGAGATGTCATTGATTCGACGAAACTAGACGAGAGCAGCAGACCTGTGATCGGTACGTGAAAATTAATATCTTTCAACGAACGACTCTCACATTCTCTTAGTTGTAGACCGACTTCACGAACGACGTAGCGCGAAGACATCTTCCTGCCATCCATTCGTCATCATCCCTCCGTCGCGCTTCGTTCATTCTACGACGATGCAATCCTCGTCTTCCGGTGTCTTGGGTGCTATATTCATCTCAGTCGAAACTTCAAAAGTGCGTCGAAGAACGAATGTACGAGTAATTCGATAGTTCGTACATCTGGCTTCCAAATCTCGACCTATCTCCTCATACGGAAGGAAGGCATGCGCCAGGCATTGCTATCGGTATTGAAATGCTGATAAAAAGCTTCATTGGCCTTTTCAACTCGCGGCGATCTTTTACGCGACAGAAAGACGACGCAACCGATGAAGACCATCACGCTCAACGTGGGCTGGAGACAGATGCTACGCTAGTCAATCAGGTTCGCTGGGGATGGCGGTCAATAATAATAATGGGTAAGTCGTATATCTTGCTCTATCTACTTCGAATAGCACGATCACGAATTTTACGGCTTTGTCTCTATAGGACTATTTCGTCGTCACGTATCTTCGTCTTTGAGCTACGGGAGCTCCTACACCTCAAGGATGCGATTTACCCAGATCTATGTCCCCTCTCGCTCGCATTCTCCCGGTATCATCTAGATGACGAGATTCCGACGAATAACGACGTACAACATCGAAGATGCGAATATCCACCGAAGTGAAGGTCGCTTCGCTTGCGCTCCGCGAGTGCGAGTTAAGGACTCTCGTCTTCGAATCTGGGAATACGGGCATCGATCCGGGCGGAATAGAGCGCAGGGGGACGAGTTTCGCCGTGATGTGGGCGCGGGAGAACTGATGACGTTCAACGCGTGAGCGCAATCATCTGTTTGAAAATTATGCCTAGCTAATCTCAATTGCTGTTAGGCTTGACAACGACGAATGCGCGCGCTGAAGACGATCTGAAGAGCTGCTCGCCAATCCAAGGATCATCGCCGCCGACGCCTCTCCGTTTTACGCAAAGAAGAAATATGCCTATCGCTATTTCTCCAAGATCTATGAGAAGGTTTCCCGATTTCTTCTCGACGCAAGGTTGTCTACATATGAGGCGAAATTCAAGCGACGCTATTTGCCAAAGACGGTTATGCTCAATGTGGACTAATAGGATTGTTGGGCGACGTTTCTCGTACGTAATATCTATATCCTGCTATTCTACGTCATGCAATCCCAATTCTAATTTATATTTCTCTCTAGAGATTAATAGCCATGCAGCTTCACCTCAACCCGGACGACCCGGTATCTTATCGAGCATTGCGGTGCACTGCGATCGTTTCCGTTGAATTTCACGCCCGGGAATTCGTATGGTGCTGATGAAGATTGGGTCATTACAAAGACCGCAGGAGACGCCGAAAGTTTGAACCGAGGGAATAACTTGGAAGATGCGCGTCGGTACGTCTACAAAACCGCTCTCTTTGATTGATTTATGTCTCAAACTGGCATCTATAGAACTGGGTAGAGGGCCTAGACCTCAGAAGAATGTGTCGTACACTTTTTCCCTGAAAGAACAACATCGTCGAGGGGTCACTGCGAATAGAGCTCTTTGGCGACAAAGATCAAAGTTGGTAGTCAATCCTTCGATACTGATTATCATTTGTGACAATATTCGCTAACTTCCATGGATACGTGCGGACATGCTGCGCTGATTGGGATGCGCGTCGATCTCGGGCGCATTGACTCAAGAAACTCCTTTGCTCTTCCCGCCGTTCAAGGACATTCTCCCTCAAGACACTTAACGACGACAAGCCAGAGCGTCGCGATTCACTCCATAGCCATGCGCCGCGCACGCCAAATGATGATAGCGACCGTCAACATTTCAGTATGCAATCTTTCGTTCCATATTGACTGACGGTGATATCTCTCCCCTAATCGCCTTCATTGTCGCGCCCTCCACGACTTCTCGGCTCATGTGCGTGCAGAGTCGAGGTTATATCTCTCTTGGTATAACGATTCTACTCTCGTGGACTTATAAGAATTCTGGAATCAATTCTCGTAACTGCATCGCTTTAGAATGCAAACGGACATATATAATCAATGGCCTGTTCAAAATTGCCGTTGCTCGAGACCGCGCACCTTGTCGAATTAAAGACAAAGGTCAGTCGTAAAATTTCTTATTAATGTAACGGCTTCTTATCATCTCTGAAGAGCTTAATTCCGTCTAATCGAGAATACAGATTGCACTCTTATGGACGATCAAGAAAAATCAATGGATCATTATGTTTACGGACCACAGACGTCTTCTACAGCGTTGTGGGTTGCATTTTCCGTTAATCCTAGATATAAATTTACAATCTGAAAATACAGCGTACCTCACCCTAGCACCTTCGACAAATATACCGATGAATACAATACTTCGGTTGAGGAATTCTTTAAAATGTTTGTGTATCGTCCCTTCACATACTTTCTTTACCATGCTCACATCGAGAAATTGCATAATCTACAGTAAAATAATGTCGTTCTCAGGGCAACATACCTCGAAGATCAATAGCGAGAGAGTGCAGCCGGACCCAGAGATACTCCTTGGAAATAGGAAAATGTGAGTCCAATAGTCTCTCGTTTCCTACGCGTACGTCGGGATCGTAATCTCTCGAAGTGCCCTTGGTGATTATAAAGAATCTGTACCTTGCGAAAAATCAACACTCGACGGGTGAATTTCTACTCCGCCTTTCCATTTCGAAATGAACTAATAGTCGATGATATCGACTATAATAGGCTTCGCCGGTCGTACAAAGACGTTTGTGAAGCGGTGCGTAGTATCGACATCTTTCAGATTCTGAAATCATCGTCTCATTTCTCATCCAAAGGTCGCGGAGTTCGAGATAAGTGCATCGACGCTTCGTGCGGACTCGCGCGCTTTACGTCTCTGCAGAGAATTAGTCACTCGAAGTGTACCCGCCTTATTCGACGTCTTTCGAGACCTCCTGCCCGAATCCCGGCCTAATTTACCAAAACATCCTGAGGTCAAAATTCGAATGGATAAATGGGTGGTTACGATGAAGTCCGCCTGGAAGCATCGTGAGCATCCTGCACGCACAGATACACGCTCGCGAGTAAATCGAGGACCGAAAACACTAGTCCTGGAGATGGAGCGGGAGAAGATTACTGAGAATGCGAAAGGGCAGGGGACGACAGCGACCTCCGGCGAATGCGGGACGCAGGTATTGGAATCTGAGATGGCTACGTTGGCTACATTGGCTCTTGCTCTGACAGTGCTGTCTTCATCATATGGATCCCACGTTTCGGAGGAGTCGGTGCGCTCGGTGTACGATGCGAAGCTTATTCTCATGGAATCAGAACGTGCGTTGAAGAACTCAATAATGTTGGATCGCGGGACAATTTGGCGCGTATTCTTCGCATTAGAGGAGGTACGCCGGGCATTGAGGGCGGGAATTGAATTGAAGACGAGCGTGGCGAAGGCGTTAGAAGAAGCAAAACATGCCTTGACAAAGAACGAGAGCATAAAGGTGAAGGATAAAACCACTAGTCGATCGAGTGTGTGGTCCAAGGCGTGGAATATCGCATCGGACCCTCAGAGATATGCTAAGGATAGTACCCGGTCGCGAACATCTCGAGAATCAAGTCTCGCCGCCCTTGGAGAAATTTGGGATCTCAAACGGTTCAAGCGAATGCAGCACGAGCACTGGTGGATGATGAAAGATCGAAAGGAGTACCCTGGTCAGTGGGAAGACCACGAGTGGACTTCCATGCAGCTGTGGTGGAACGACCTTCGCGAATGGCGGGAGGGGCACGAACTGCGGGTGCGCACCGTCGATAACTTCAAAGCAACGTGCAGTTCTTTGCTCTCTGAGCTAGGAAAGATTGACGGGAAAACATCGGCACGTGAAAGTTACGTTCTCGATCTAAATGGGTCGCAAAACGAGCCAGATCGCTGCGACAAGATAATTGATTTTGTCCACGAAATGAAGGTTGCGTTGTCGCATCAGGAGGAAACCCGATTCGCATATCATTTAAACGCGGCTTTGGCTTTAATCCAAGCGTCATTGCGGTCGGAAGAGATAAAAAATGGTGAGCTATGGGTTCAATCATAGCTTATCTCTCCCTTTGGGAGAGCTTGCTAATAACGTTGAATTTTATAGGTCTCCATACGCTCATTAAGAAGCAAGATCATTTCAGAAATGCTTTCATGGATTTGGCGACACTCGCCATCTTTTTTTCTAGCATTACGGCAACGACGATACAGGTGTCGTATCAATTCACCAATAGCTCTTACCTGGCGACTCTCGTCAACTTTTGCTGGTTCTCCTCGCTTGTCCTCAGCATCGCGTCGGCGACTTACAGCCTGCTGGGTGTCCTCGTTCACCAATCACCCGAATTTCTTCATTCATCACGGAGCTTGGATCATCGATTTCTGCAGAGGTGGTTCGAATACATACCCCAAACCCTTTTGACATTTTCCGGTGTCCTGTTTTTACTCGGTCTCTGCGCATTTACTTATCTACAGTTGGGTACTAATGCGAGTCAGGTTTGCTATTCCTTTATCCTAAGGGTGATAGTTTTAGTAACTAATGTCGATTTTAGTCTGGAATCGTCAAGATAGGCACCACAGTACTAACTTCCGCGAGCTTTCTCGCCCTTCTAATCGTCGCGTTATTGGCTTTCACAAAAGTCTTTCACCGTACAGTTTTCCCACTCGTATATTTTTCAGCAAAATTTACCGTTGTAACTGGAACCGTCATCACATCTCCGTTTGCATTCCCATTTATCTCTATCTATCATACATTTTTCGCCAAGCAACTGTAGTCGAAATTTGACTGAGATTTGTATGTCCACTATTGATTAGTCAGTATTCGTTCAGTATGTCATAGAGTCTTAGCCATGTATTGAGTTTACCCCCTTCATTCTTTCGAATCAGTATTATGTGTAGTATATCTCGTATGCTGCATCAGGTCAATACTTAAAATAAAACTTCTCTAAGAGGTCTGATGAATGCTATGTTATTATCCTCTCCGGATGACTTGAGGATAATTAATTATTTTAGGATAGTAAGTGCAGAAGCAAGTTGTGGTACACCATGTATTCCCGAATTATTTTTGACTGAGACATCCTCTTTGAGATTTGGTATGCACTTCATGAACCATTTAACAGAGCGTTCACACCACTTATGTATGGTAAGAGTTAGTCCACACATGTATCGGATCCGCGTAGCAATAGCTTTCAAAATGATTTCCTCTCTGACATGCTCTCCATTCGAATATATGTTCGCGCGGAGTTAACCCTCTTCTCGCCCAAAGTTCCTTAATGTGAAGCTTTACTACGAAGACTACACATCGTAGAGAATCTATTTCTCGTATGATCTCCGCACTGGAATCAAAGAGAGTAAATTGTAAATCAGTTCCACTTCAATCAGTATTTCTTTCCGTGAATCACTAGGCCGTCCGACTCACTTTATCACTTCCCAGTGTCCTCGGAATATCTCCTCACGACCGCGCTCTCTCGAGATCCAAAAGCTGAGCACGTCTTTCATAGTCTCAACAATGTTGTTGCAAAAGAGGCCACGGTCCGACGCATTCAAAGCGTTGGATTTGTATTGGTCAGAGAAGTGAATGTATGTGTTGAGTTCTTTCATTGTCGCTTGATATTCGCTGGTGTGACATTGTAATGTTGGATTTCTTGAATTTATAGGACTCAAAAGGGGTTTTAAAGTTTACACTGATCATGAATATGGTGATATTAGTGAAGAATGAAACATGATAAATGGTATGGCAAAGTTCTCTTTGTTCTTTTTCTTTTTCGAAGGCATCCTGGTTTGCGGAGCGTGATCGGACCGGACTGCTCGTTTGCCGTTTCGTTATCCCAAGAAAGTTTTTATTATGAATTATGCATATCCTATGTATATGACTCACGGGACACTTGTGTCTCGCGATTTTACGAGATTTCTCATATTCTCAAATATTGTCGGACACGTCGCTTGCTTGTCTGTGAAAGGTGAAATGATTCGGGCCGTAGGAGAAAATACAATGAGCAACGGTACTAAGGTAAATAAGGAGGTGTGGACGTTGAGGATTTCAGTTCGTTCATATTCTTTCTTCCATCCCAACCTGTATCTTATCCTCGTGGATCTATGAGATTCCCGTCAGAAAGACCGCAACTTTGATGGCATGTTCTTTTCAGTGATAAGTGACTAGCGCAGTATGTCTTGCTTCGATTTACCATCTTCTAATTTGTCTCGTTCTCGTACCAGATCTTCTCCCGTCGAGACTTTGAGCTATGCGCTCCCCGACCACGCCGGGTTATCGCTACCTCACGGAAATGGTGCTTCTGTCGCTTTTGTTCGAATTTCTTCAATACCTTTTCAAGGATGCTATTCTCGATAGAATTATCTGGGTATTCGCTTTTGCGCAAACAAACCCATTATTTAGAATCATTAGCATTTAGTACACTAACAGAGGATAGTGTTCGTAATTTGGGCAGTCTTGATGAAGTTTTGAACAGATTCAGCGTTGCGCTGCGTTGTACGGGTTGGTTGGTTTGCCATCTCGCAAGTTCAGTTTGCGTTCTTGAATTTTACATGAGATGGCGAAACATCCCCCGGCTCCTTCGCACCGTGAAGAAGCATTTCCGTTCCTCTCCGAGATCGCGGATATCATATGCAAGCAATTATACTGCTGAGTGGAAAGTTGCAAAGACGAGTCCTTGATGTTGAGATTCCGACGTAGATTGGGCCCGTCTTGTGCTCCACTTGCTCACTATTTTATGCGATTGCGTTATTTACCATCATACCAATTGAAAAGAAGCAAAAGTGAAATACAATTTCAGCCAGCTATACTATTGTTTCCGGACCTATTCAAACGCTTACGCATTTAAGCCACAGAAAGCCAACATCTCCGCCTAAATTTTTAAATTTTTGATGATTCGATCAGACTCTCCCTTCTCCCTCCATCTGTGTATTTTTTGTGATTTACGGAGTTTGTGGAGTTTTGTGGAGGGTCTAGGAATGCGAAAAGTGCATTGACCGGACCTATTCAAACAGCCCATTTTGGCGGGTGGGAACACATTCTGAAATTTGATCTTCTTCTCAACGACGACATACTCTCATCATAAGAGATTCACCGACAACACAGACAGTGCTTTTATAGCCAGAAGTACCCTTCCTCGAAGTTTCAACTCAAATTTTGAAGTTTTGGTAACGGGACAGCCAAATGAGTGATCTGACAGACCCGCGTGAAGGTGAGATTGGCTCACAAGTTTTCCTGAGGCTGCATATCCATCCAATTTTTTGATATTCGTGAAGACAGTGCTATCATCAGATACCTGAATAAATTTGAGGGCCAGAAGAGTGCGGCATTGTGTCGAAAGTGCCGTTTGAATAGGTCCGGGCGTTTGAATAGGTCCGGAAACGATAGTATAAGTGACGATCAACGATATCTTGCACAGAACAGTCAAGTATCAACGAAAAGAGAAATGTCCTTCGAGTTCTCTTGCAGCCCGCTCTACAATCAAAAACTCCACTATCACCTTCGCTCACCCATAGAGAGATTACTCATAAACAGGATGTTTCACGCGCTCTTCGATTGGGTCTATTTAAATCCAGTAAATTTGTGGATGTATGGCGGGAGATGGGTTGTGGTGGAGTGAGTAAACCTTCTTTTGACCCCCCGTGTGTAAGTGCTATTCTCGCTAACATTATTAACACTGGGAGCAAAAGCCACCCTTGAACTGTGCAAAACGCTAAGCAAAACTAACAGGTTAAAATCTTGCTCACATTTTGACCGTCAAATGTATTGATTTGACAAATATTTACCTTTTATATTCCGTTTTGCCAACCTTTTGCTCTGGGGAAGGGTCATTATTGTTCCCAGTGTAATCATTTACCACCTTTAGTGATATCATCGTTTGCGCAACATCACTTATTGGGGACATGTACACTGTCGAACTTCACATGATTCGAACGGGTGAACCAATCAAACATGCTTTCCAGTGGAATGCGCAAGTGGATCCACTCGGGGAAATCCACCCACTTTTAGTGCGATACGTGGGACTTCCTTGAAGTTCTCTGAGTTCATTGGAGAGGGGGCACAGTAAAATAATGTTGGATGAAATGAAGAAATAGTTACAGCAATTTCCATGTGTATGTCTATTAGGTACATGGTGTCTTGGAGTCGTTTAGAGACGCATACACATTGTCGAATATCTTTGTCAGAAAAAAAAAGTATGATACGCACGATGATTCCTTGTAGATATCTCCTAGAATCGATGCGATACCCGAAACTATATGTGCTGAAATTTGAAACTCGGTGAGTTCTGCGATCTGAAACGAGACTACTAACAATATGAGCTCGGACGAACGAAAGGAATAAAATGAATTGGTACGTACACCAATGCGTTCACTGGATTTGAAGACTTTCATCGCCATCCGTTGACTCCCTTCCATTCACTATCTTGTCCCCAAAAATCGTCTTGATGGAGAGAGGAGATCCGTGTCCGGAAAGGGGAAGGGGAGACGGCAGATACGGCGTGAAACGTGGCTGGAACGGGTCGTTTGGCGCCTCGCAAACTTATAGTGCGCTCATTGAAATGATGGTTGAGCGATGATTGGCGGCGATCTGAAACGGCGAAATGGGATTGTGAATGTGAACGCGAGTTTGAATAGAGATAAATGTATGCATGTGTCCGCGCTTCCTAACGGTTCGGAGAAGAGGGAGAAGGAATCTGAAACATGGGGAAATTAAGTCTTCGCGCTCAATGAAGAGATCGCGCCGAGCTTCAGAGTACAGAAGCTGGATGAGGGATACATAGAGAGAGCTGGATCGAGAGACGTCGAACAAAGGATATTCGACAGAGGAGATGACGTGAAGTCGACCAGAAGACTCGACGTCGGAGATTTTCGAAGGAAGGCGACGTATCTTAAAATTACGATACATTGGGGGAGTTTCGTGCGATGGTGCCAAGAATGAGAAAAGAAGAGACGGCTGGGCATCGAAGGCATGGGCGAGATGCTGACTGCTGTCGTATGCAGACAAACGGCAAATCGAGAGATGAATTCGAAAGTCGATGAGGTGTTCTTCCTATATAGGTGTTCTTTCTTCTTATGTCCCGTTTGAATCGTCGAGGGATTCCGTCGACAAAGTCCGGGACGACGGAGGATGAATGGGGTGGACAATGGGCCCGAGGACGCGAAGCTGAAGCAAGCCAACGAAGCGAGGTGACACCCGACGAGAAGAGACCTTGGGTGATGCTTAGAGGGCTAGCGGGCTGGGGGTCTTTAAGGGCACCTATGTAGGAGAGAGTAGGGATGAGATGGCTGGTCGATGGGTGAGAAACGATGAACTATGTGCTCGACGCGAATGTGCCAGCCATCTACGACGGCTGGTGGCAAACGGAATCGCCCAGTCGAACTCGATCTTCTCTCCAAGATCTTCCCCCAATCTTGCAGTTTGACTCGAACGCGTTGAGCGGACGCGAGGTCAACTGTCATTGCGACGTCGAAAGTTGACGAGGCGAGGCGAGGCGAGCGAGCGACGAACGAGAGGACGTCGGGTAGCAATTCGGATTCGCTGGGAGCGTGACGGTTGGAGGGTCTAGGGATGCGCGTATGAAAGACGAGATGGTTGGCGGTGATTCGAGTTTGCTTGGAGATGGGAGCGCGAAGGTCGATGGGCCTGAGGTCGTGCGACGGCTTCATGACTCATGAATCATGAGACGAGAGGGCTCGACGATTGGTCGGGGATGATGTCTGAGAGCCACGCACCTCCAGATCTGTCCGCCAAGCGGCCATACTCCAACCACCATAGAATTTCCGTCTCCTTGCCTTCGTTTCGATGTCCTCCAGCTTTCGAAAGATAATAGCGAGGTTTCGAGCTTCGTTGAGCGCCTTTGAGAAAGCGAGATCGAGGGAGGAGGAAGGATGGATCAGTCGAGTCATCGACGTCGTTCCATATCATCGATTTCGCCTACTAGTCTCTTCTTCAACATGAAGGATAGAGGAGACGTCGGATAATCGAGAGAGCTGCGTGCTGAAGTGCTTTACGTGAAGCTAGTACGGGGACAGACATGAGCATTCAAACAGCGACGAAGAACGGATCGAGCGCACCTGCATGCCTTTGCCATCTCAGAACGCATCTCCATCCTCATAACGCCTCCATCTCGTCTTCGTTGCCGCCAGAGCTGGCTTCGTTACCCGTTTACATGATTCAGAGAGTTCTGAGAGGAGAGAGTCGTTGCATCTCGGTGATCGTGGTCGAACGGTCGTCGAGGAACGAGGCTCAGGCTTCTGCAGCTTCGCGCGTGGACCGTGACCACGCTCATCTCTTCCGGCCTCCACCACGAACATCGCCCGGCGCAAGAACTCAAGACTTACGCTTCCTTGCAACTCAGCACACGAGAATCCAAGCTGAAGAAAAGGTCCATAAAGCAGCGTCTGGAAACTCGCTTCTCAACAACGCGCATCCTTCAAGGCCGAGGCTTCAATGACAACGTTTTCCGGACACATTCCTCTATCCATCCAGATCTCTATTGGCCTACGCCGGATGATCCTCAGGCCAAAGTATGACGGCATCGGCGTGCTGGAGGCCTGAGTAAGAAGCTTTGGAAAGACGGCGGCGTGGTTGAGTGGTTCGAAGATGTTTGCAAATGCAACACGTACGAATGGGCGACTGACAAGGTGCGTCATACAAATCGTGCAGCATTCTGTTCAATTACAATTAAAGCTCTGACAACTTTCCCTGCTGTATGTTTTAGATACGTCAGCCGTTCTCTGTGCAACTCGTCGCTTCGAGCTCCTCAGAACGTAACGTTGGCGCTCCTTTGTGCGCTCTTGATCACGAACGGCGACGATAGCTAGTCAGCGCGGTATCTAAAGGTGCGGATGGTCAGCGACGTTCCGCGAGAGAAGTTATGCGAACGAAAAGATGGGCTCGTTCCGACTTCGTTCGTTCGAGCTAACAAAGGTGCGCCCAATCCAACCTCCTATCATCTTTACTCAGCCAGCTGACGCCTGCCAATCCGGCTCGCAGGTCGAGGTCAACGTAATCTTGCGCAATTATTCGAGCCTCGTCAGATTGAAACAGGGCTGGCGCTCACGTTCTTCGTCTCGTCGTCATGATATTTCACCGCCAAATTCCCGATGACTCGACGATGGAGACAGGGTGGGGGGACAGCATCGACGAGCGCATCTTCTTTCTTTCCGTCATCACCACCACCACCACGATATCCATCCTCCTATTCTTCTCATTTCGTTTTGGGAATCGACTTGCCCGATCGCCCGATCGTAAATGCATCGTCATCATCGGGTACTGGAGTTCAGCCGCGTTGCATGTAACTCAAGAGCTTTTGCGTTTCTCGGGTTCTGGCGAACGAGGGGATGTTGGGCTGGACGTGAGAGGATTAACTTAACAAGTCGGAGTCGATGTGCAGTCCGAGACGTGATAAATACTATATAACAGACGGTACGTACGATCTCGTACTTGTGTCTTCTCTCATTTACACTTTCCTTCTGAAATTTAAATAGCTTTTTCGACGTCATCATCTCGGCGCTCTCGAAGAAATCATCCCGACTACTACAGACCGAACAGATGGATTCGAAAGACAATGACCTTATTGTTTTCCATTCACACCGTTGTTGATTGTCGTTCTCGTCGCATTTCCATTTGCAGATGAAGGACCAGTATAGCGGGGGGAGATCTCGTGTTTACTGTGAATGATAACAGCCAATTCACGAATTCACGAACACGTCAAATAACAATCGAGGCAAAGAGATTGAGAGGCGACTTCGCGTCCATTTCAAGCCGCTGTTTCTGTGGTACGTATCGCTTTGTATGTTTGTTCTCTCAGTTTTATGCTGATTTCATCGCTCTTAGAACAGGTAACAATTCAATTACATCATATCTGCGCCTCTCGAGCGTACCAATACTCATGTCATAGTTCGACCAGTATTGGTCTTGAATGAAATACATCCATATGATGCGGTGGCTCAAAGGTTGGAGAAAAAAATGAAATACAGTTATTCCGTGTATCTGATGATTTGGTATTAATCACAACTTGTAAGCATGAACTAAGCCACCAAGCATTTTTGTGCGAGATTTGCGAGATCTTCTTATATATTCTGGCATCTTTCATCTGCGGATAAGCCGTTGTAAGTAGCTTCTTTTCAGCAGCTCCGGTTCCCGATTCCAGATGAACCGATTTCCTTGCCAAGCGCCCCCCCAACGAAATGTTTCTTCGCGCCCAGAGGACCCACTTCCCATTTTCTTGACGTGAAGATCCACCACCAGAGAAAATCTGTCTCTGTATAGTACTTCCTCCCTGGAATTGATTGCAACAAAATTTATTTTAGCACCGCTGCAATTATCGTATTTTCTCATAAATCACAAGGTCAAACGCCGGCGGACTCACTTTATCGCCTCCCACTGTCCTTGGAACTTCCTCTGGCGCTTGAGATCTTGTGAAGCCCAAGTTGTTATTCTGGAGATCATGGTGTCAATGAATAAGTTGTAAGGGAAGTATGCTCGTCTGGTATAGTAGCGCCCTCTGTCTTCACTGGCAGCTGATCTAACTATCGTCATAGCGTCGACGGCGTTATCACTGTCGATTCGCATGTATGGTCCGCTCATCGTTTGAGTGTCGCAGAGTGGAGCTACGTTGAGTCCCTTGCGGTTTAGTTATACAATGCTCTGTAATGTCACAACTTGTGCATTTATAAAGTAAGCCTCTTGTTCATAAAGATCGTGATTATGATGATATATTCGACGAAATGACGATGAGCCGGATGATGCGATAGACGTAATCGCAAAGTCCCCACGATGCTTCTTCTTTCTCGCAGGTGTCCCAGTTTGCGATGCATGCCCGGACCGCTCGGTGCTTTGCACACAGATTGCGTTGTCGAATGCTTCATTGATAACTGTTATTTATAGTACATATCGCTGTCACTTTTGCTGCAAGGATTGCGCGAGTCGACAAAAAAGCATCTAAAAATGCTGGACGTACGAGCTGCGCATATAATCATACGTCGCAAACGAGAGGAAGACACCTCGAACCAATAATAATGAATGCTTATGATACTTCTTGAGGAACGACAGCACCTCTTATCTATCACTAAGCTACTACTAAGTACTTACAAGTGGTTTCTATCGGAGAGAGTCAGTCCCGTACCGGGATATGAAACAAACTGGTCTCCCGGTCGATACGCGATCCAATGGAATTTATTTTGCTCCAATGCGACCCACTTCTCCTTTCTCTTACGTGAAATCTATGGCGAAGACGTCAAAACCGGAACCGTCTTAATACAGTTTGATTTCTTCGCTGTAATCAAGAGTAATAGAATCAGCATCACTACCACAATCATTATCTGGCATGAGGGCGACGACAATTCTGACTCACTCACACTATCACTTTCCAGTTTCCTCGGAACATACTCTCGCGGTAGGAATTCTCTAATATCCAGTTAGTCAATTTTTGAATTATGAGTTCAAGTGCTCAACAAAGATCTAGAGGCGGTGACTTTGAGCAATCAGACGATGTCAGCGACGACCAATGGAATGCACGCACCTGTCAGCCTCCCGTTCCACTTCAAACCAACCACCCAAATGTGACCCATATCCTCACAGTGAATTTATCCAATTATTGTAACCGATGTCCTTACTTCCGTGAATGAGACGTTGCAAGTCGTCAGGCGTTGGAGCACGGCTCTCCGAGAAATGACTTCGAGAGTTGAAGTGCTCTATATTGTCCTACATGTACGTAGATCTTCTCCCCGGTTTGAATCACTGAGAGAATCCATTGAATGGATCTCGCATGGCGGAAGGCGGATGAGGTGAATGAGCGTGCAAATTTGAAGCAGGATGGGGAGCGAGGTGATATTCGCCGAGAATGCAAATTTGGTTCATATTTGGAGGCTGGCGCGCTAGATATTGGCTGGGTGATGAGCGGCGAATGAAAGCGAGCGGGTCCGACGCGAGTCAAGCGACTTGTCGTCGAGCTGCATATTCGAGTTCCAGCCTCTCTTCCAGATCCTCCACTGAGCTTATAGCGTCAGACCAACACGTTAGACAGACGCGAGATCGGCCGCCGTCGCAGCGTCCTCGCTTTCGAACGGAAGGCGTGATACAACGGGAGGGCGCGATCTCTGTCGAGCTTGAGAAGGATGGATGAAGGATGGAAGATGTGAGATAAAGGTGCGTAGGAGCACTGCGCAGTAAGCAGATGGAAGGATCTATCGTCGTACGATGTCCGTGTTTGATTGGAAATGAACGGGTGGCTGGATGTTCCGGGGACGTGCAATGACTCCATCAGAGGCGGGAGGGCTGGACGATTGAGCGATTCTTCGAGCCATCATAAATCGACAACGAGAAGCGAAAGACTCGACGGAAGAGCCCTCTTCGTCGATTCCGATGGTGCCATCGCGTTGGGATGAGGTGAGCGCGACTTTCTTGTCAGTGTCGGTATGATGGCGCGTCCTCCGTCGTCGAGCACGACAGTGACAGCACTTTTGGAATGTAAGATATCCTCGCGTGGATGAGCTGTGCATCTTCGAGACGAAGATGCTGGCGTTATTGTGAGTTGGAAGTCGAAGATGATGTCTGAAGAGCCACGCACCTGTCAGCCAAGCAACTATACTCCAACCACCATGGTATTTCTATCTTCTCGCCTTCATTTCGAAGCTCCTCCGATTTTCAAAAGGTATCTACGAGATCTCGAATGTCCTCGAGCGCGATTGAGGAAGACGAAACCGAAGGAGCATCTTATGGGTGGATCGGCCGGCTCATCGAGGTCATTCCATGTCATTGATTCCGCCTATCTTCTTCATCATGACAAACAGAGGAGACGCCGAATGATCGAGGGTGTTGCACGCTGAAATGTTTCATGAGAAGCTAGGACAAGGACGAACATGAGCAATTGAAGAACGACAACGCCATCACAGCAAACGGCTTGCACGCACCTGTCTCTCCTCTGTCCTCGCCCTCATAGATCTCATCATCGTCCTCATAACGTCTCCATCTCCCCTTCGTTAACAGCAGAGTCGGCGCTATCGCTTACGTCGAAGTGATGCAGAGAATTCCGGGAGGAGAGAGTCATTGCTTTACGGTGGTCGTGGTCGTCGAGGAACGAGGCTTCTGCGGCATCGCGCGTTGACCACGTCCATCTCTTCCTTCCTCCATCACGAACATCGCCCAGCGCACAAACTCAAGTCCTGGATGCCCTCGTTGCCCTCGTTACTCAGCTATCTAGAAGCGTCTCCGAGGAAGATGTCTGAAATCTTCGTTTGCAAGCCTGCTGACGTTCGCGCCATTCGACGACGTTGATGCCCGTACGCGTTCATTCATCATCATGAACGATGCCATTCATCTCTCCGCCGGTCTACGTATCATCATCGGACGGAATCAGGCGACTTCGAGGTGGTAGAATCTTTGGGAGGAATTGATGTGGTTGGGAGGGCAGAGTTGAACGATGTCTGACGAAACACGAATGGGCGGCTGACAAGGTGCGTCGTACAAACGGTTCGACATTCTGTTCAATTGCAATTTAAGCTCTGATCACTCCATCTGATGTATGTTCCAGATACGTCAGCCTCTCTGTGCGAATTGTCGCTTTGAGCTCCTCCAGACGCCATAACACTCGAAAGGTCGACGATGCTAGCCTCAACGTTGGTAGCGCTCCTCACAGCGCTTTCGCTCACAAATGACGACGAAGATGGGAGGATCCTATTCGGATAAACGGACGGCCGATGAGAGTCAGAAGGAGAAACTGTAGAAACAATGTGGTGGCATAGTTTGGGCGGAGCTCGGTCGAGAGGACGAGTGCGTGCAATCCTCCTATGGTCTTCACTCAAACAGTCGACCATCCCACTGGCAGCTCACAGATCAAGAAGGCTCTGGATGACTTTCATCACGTCATCTTGATAACTTACCATTCATCTCTCGACAAAGACGACATCATCGGCGAATGACATCGACAATTTCGTCGATGTCCAACCACACTCTCCGCGCTCTCTCTCTCCATTCATTCAAGCTCGCTCGTCACGATCTCCGACTCGCTTTCTTTTCCTCCAAGAATCAGCTGTTGGAACTGCTCATGCACGAACATATCATCCTTCGGGAGGGCGTGTGGATGCAGGACCGAACTCTGACCAGAAACACCAGACGGGTTAGAAACGAAGCGGAGAGGCGTAACAAATCACGATATTGGCTGACAGAAGGTGCGTATGAATCGATTCATCGTCGCCTTTCCGTCGCTCACAGAACCAGTTGAAGTTCAACCTGCTTGCCGCAATGTCATCTCATCTCGACCTCCTTCGGCCTCGAAAGTTCAAAGGTCCGAGTTCGACGATGATAAATGATAGAACGGACCCAAGAGACAACGACTCTTCCCCGATTTCCAGGCGTCGGAAAGAATGGAAGGCAGTACACTTCGACGCCGACATGCAGCTTATAACAATATCTCCAGACTTCTCGGATCTCAGTTACTTCAGTGCTCTAGAGGGTTTCAACAGACGAAGAGAGGCTCATTAAGCAATATTGGCTGACGAGAGGTGCGTTCAGGCTTTCCATTGCCACTATTTTCTTCTCACTGTCCGCCGTTTATAAGAGCTTTCGCAATTTAGACTGCTCGATGTTTGGCCACACATATGTAAGTGCGAGTATTAGACTGTATCTGCTGTGAATAGAAAACGGTTGACATTGATATTGACGGTGCTCGCGTTTTACATTGCTCACGGTAAGGGTCTAGCGTGCCGTGCTTGCCGAAGGCTCCCGGCAACAACCTTGCCGAAATGACGTTCGCCGTTGTGTCACGCCTCGTTCTGTACGTCCTCCATCGTCGACTCGGTCGAGAAAATGGATTACCCATCCGCTGGCTACCCGCCGCTGGACACGGGCATCTTTTATACCCCTATGACCGATGTTTTCAACTACTCGGCCCCAGGCAACACGGGATACAACTTGAATAACTACGGTTTTGGAGGCACCCAAGGAGATTTTCATCTCGGTCAGGCTGGACAGCCTCTGGAAAGCTCAGGTGTCCACAAATATAACCGTCAAGTGCACAGTGCGTTATACATACCTTTTCCCGCTCTTTCATGGTCTGAGCAATCATCCGTCAGCAAATCCTGCGCCAACGGCCCAATCTTCCCCTTCAGGTGCACTCGACCGCATGCACCTGGGCTCCGATCCCGTCAACAGGGAATTATCAGCGGAGGAAGCGCTCGAAGCGGAACTCGATCCCGATGCGGACCACGAGGACGAAGGTGGGGATGCTGAGCGCGAGGATGACATGACGGAAGTCAAGAAGCCAACGAAGGGGAAAAAAAGAAAGGGTGGCGGAAAAGGTGGTCGAGGAGAAACCTTCACAGTCGCAACTTGCATGGAGCTGGTGCGTCTCGTGTACGATCTAGATATTTTCATGGTGAAGCACGGAGAACGCGGTAAGGTTTGGAAGAAACTGGCCGCAGATCTGTCGAAGACTGGTGCCCGTCATTCGGTCCAAACGCTACAGAACAAGCTCAACGACTTGATGGACTATCACGAAGTAAGTGTTGGTGTGCTGATACTATCTGTCTCACACTGTGCTTTAGGACGCCGATCTTGGTAAACCAAACATATTGAAAATGATGAGTAACAACAAGACGCAAAGTTTCTTTGCTGCACCACTCGATAAATTATGTGCTCGAAGGGCTGAGTTTCAAGACAAGTCAGATAAAGAGAAAGAGAAACTGCGTCAGGTAAGCACTGTCCCCCTCACGGCAAAACATTGTGTCGTAAGCTCATGTTTATCTAGAAAGAAATAGAGGATAACGAAGGCGGGAGCGCCATTCGCGATGCGTCTCTTGGGACGCTGAAGCGCATTCAGGCTCTCGAGAAGAAGAAGAAGCGCAAGATAGAGAAAGAGGCGAAGGCAGCAGAACGCAAGGAGAAAGAAAAGAGCAAGAAGGATAAAGGTTCGGAAGGTAAGCTCGCAAGTTACAACCCGATCGATATGCACAAATTGCTGAAGCTGTTTTCAAAGTTCGACGTGCATTAGGTGATGTGACGACGGATACCGTGAACATACCAGAAGTTCCAAGTGCCAGTGTTCCAAACTCCGTTGAGCCGCCTTCGCAAAGTAAGTCCGAGTCAAAACGAGTACGTCTTCTTGCTGACTGGCGTGATGCAGACACCCCCGAAGTTCCCGTTGTAGGGACCAAACGAACAATCGAAGAAGCTTTCAAATCGGAAGATGAAAGCTCTGATTCAGATGCAGACGAGGTTGATGCGCCGTCAGAACTGGGCTTGAAGCGCAAGAAAACTGAACGCGAGTTCGATATTCAATCTTACCTTGAAGAGGCTCGAAAGGAGGACATGGAATTCAAGGAGGATCTCTTGCAAGGTATCAAGGAGAGCAACAAACTTGCAGCTCGAGCACTTGACCAGAACGAGAAGGTTCAAGCCAGCTCCGAAACTTTCCACAATAATCTGCTGCAGCTCTTCGGAGCAATTGTTCAGAAGCTGTAGTGCAAGTTGAAATCTGTCTATGCAATCATTATGGTATTAGATCTATGTGGACTTTATACATGTTTATAAATTTAGTTATGGAAATATTCTTCAACTAAAGGAGGGCGAAGATCAAATGAGCGAGAGACATGGTTAGGTCGAAAGCAATTTAAGGCATTTGTCAGAAGGACAGAAACACGGTAATAAAGACCAACAGGTGACCTATAGACCTGCAACTTCCACCATGCGTTAAGGAATGGCCATGTCTTCGAGATAATACCGAAGACATGCTCCACTTCGACACGGACTGATCCCATGCATTCGTTCCACTGGCGTTCGTCTTCTGTTCGCCCACCTGCTCCAGAAAAGGGTGAAAGCATTTGGCGGCTAAGCCCATACGCTGCGTCTCCGAAAAGCTGCAAAAACTCGCGCTCGCCATTGGGTTGTTCAAGAAAGGCATGCTCAGCACAGCGCTGGATTAGCTGGCTGTCCTTCAGCATCCCAGGATCTGAACGCCGTCCTTCCACGGGGCCGTAAAGATGGACAACCCTCCCATCTGGCGCAACAACACACTGGAACTTGACAGCATGTATTTTCTTGTGCCCGTTGTACGCCTGTCGCTGGTGAAGTTTCGGCCGGCAAATCCTTCGTATCGTGCAATCAATGAATCCCCACACCGTGCGCACGGGAGCACCTTTGCGAAATATGGCATCCGCGTATCGAGCAAGTGCCTCCCGGTTGAGAGCTCCATTGACGTCGAAGTCAAATAGATACTTCCAACGGTCGTCCAAAAACTCCACGACCTCGTTAACAATCTCGGAAATGGATGCCTGGCAGCCATAATCCTTCACCAGCTCATACATGTCGCCAGCAGACCGCAGCCTTGCGCACAGGAGACAAAATGCCTCAAGCCTGTCAAAAACGTAACCCGACGAGGTTTTGAAGCCTTCCGGTAGTTGCATGACGCGCACAAGCTTGCGAATTTCTTGCGCGGTGAACCTTGTGCAGGTCAAGTTCTTTGGTAAAGACAACACAGCTCACTCAGACTGCTTGAAAGACGACGTACCGAAACCGATAAAGGCATTCGCTCTCCGACAAGCCTGACAAGTAACGCCATGTGATCCTACACCCTCCTTGAGTTGGTCTGGGTATAACGCGCTCTCGTCCAGCACGTAGCTCCTTTCGCTTTCGAGCCGTGTACTCTGCAAATGCTGCACGACGTTCAAGGGGAATCTCGGCGAAAGCGAGAGCCGCCTTCGCAGCAACAGAGCTGTCCGGGATAGGGTTCAAAGGAGCAGCCTCATACGACGCGATGAGAACGGCTATAGAAGCGACAAGAAGGGCCTTGCGGTCAGGCGCTGCCATCCACGTCACGTCCTTCTCCCTTCGCTCAAAGTGCACGCGTTCTCCCACTTCAGAACGCGCTCTGTCACAGTTTGTCAGCTTTCCGTCACACTTCCCAGAAGAGCACTTCACCGCCATATTAAGCTGCCGAACTGTTGCCGAAATTTAAAGTTTCAATTGACAGGCGACTCGTTTCTCATTGAAATTTCGTTTTCCATTCACAGCAGATACAGTCTATTACGGTCATTGAACGCTAATATTACGTTGTCGACGATACATCGGACGTGCAATGACGTCGGTTAGGGTGTCTCTTGGCTGGCAGTAACCAGTTTGATCTGAATGAATGGTGTTTCTCGAGAAAGAATTCGGTAAATTTGCCCTTGTACTAACCCAAATAATACATTTTTTTCCATCTCTATCGAGATGAGAATTGAATCATAGCTGTAACACTGCAAGTGCGTGTGTGAAGTACGCCGCCGAAAATATGGTACTAATTCATAAAACATCCTAGCGTCTCCCAGGGCATGCTTGGATTGCTCGATTCGCTTATTTCTACAGGTTCTGCATCTGCGAAATTTCGTGGATCGTTTGCAATCCACTTATTAAATAAATGCTTTTGTGTTTGAAATAAATTGTGTCCCCGTCTTTTTGATGTGAAGCTCCATGGCGTACACGTAGGTTTTGCAAATGTCAGAATATCTTCTCGTCACTTTCTCACTGGAACCAGTAGCAATAAAAACTAGGTCAACATCAAAGCCCAAATGGCGGCGGCGGACTCACTCGATCACCTCCCACCGCCCTTTATACTTCTTCCTACGTTCGGGATGATAAGGATTCGACATCCACGTCGTGAGTCGGACAATCACGGCGTCGATGACACTGTTGCAAGTTGAGTACCTTCGCGTGTTATAGATCTCCCTTGTGTACTTGTCGGATAAAACGATCGAGATGGCGGGGACAGCGTCGTTGTCGTTGATGATTCGTTGGTATGCTCCGCTCATCGTTTGAGTATTGCAATACAGAATCACTTGTAGTCGCTTGTGTGTTGATTGGAGGCTCTGCGATGTGACATTTCGTGGCTTTATAGAGATCGGTTATTCACATAGATCGTGGTGCTTCTTCTTTCTTGCAGGTGTCTCAGTTTGTGATGCGTGCCCGGACCGCTCGGTGATTTGCACACAGATTGCGTTGTCAAATGCTTCATTTATAACAGTTTATTATAATACATACGTCTTCCACTTTTGCTGCAAAGATTGCAAGAGTCGATGAGAAAAAAGGATATAGACGAAAAGGACGGAGAGGGTGCGGAAGCTCGGAGAAGGTTTTTCGGCCTTGGGGACAATTTGGTCATAGTCGTTGACGTTGGACTAAGCACCAACCAGGGGAAGAGATAGAAGTTAGACGATGATGACAACGTCCGGCGGGATGCACGCACCTGTCACTTGCCAGCCTCCCATCTTCTCTTCTCTCTTACCGACCATCCGCCTGAAACGAGTTATTTTCGTCATAGCATTACTATTCCGAACTTGCGCGTCTCTTGGAAGGAGGAGGAGAAGAGTGTACTGAAATTTGGTGAATGAATAAGGGTTTGGGTCGTCGACGTCGTCAGCTTTGACGAGTGTCTGTTCGGCGTCATCGAGGCATCGACGACGACATGATCGTTCTTTGTTTCATCACGCTCGAGGAGCGTCGTGGCAGAGCAGCGATAGACAGCTTGAAACGCACGGAGTGTTCGACGGAGGTCTACAGATTCCACACATCGGTGGTTATGAGCGAGCGGATGAAAGACGGCGGCGACTGCAACGTCTGCAAAGATCGACCGACGGATGGATAGCACACACCTGCCAGCCTTCCGTTCCACCTCATACCAACCACCCGAATCACATCTTGGTCGATCCGTAGCATCAGCATGAATGGAGGAGATGAGTGAAGGACGAGTGAATGAACGAACGAGCGATTGAACGCGTCGGGATACTGCACTAGAAAGAGGACAAGCGGCAGAGCAAGAGTAAGTAATCTTTGCAATATTAATCTGACGAAACAAGAAAACGAAGTCGGACGGACAATATTCACATATTCACGTACCTCCATCTTCACCTCCAGGCCTCTCCGTTCGCCTGAAATCATCCTCATAACACATTTCAATTTCTAAATCATCTTCTCCAGCGCTCGAGTTCGCGATATTCGAGAAGTGTTAACGCTGTCAGAACCTCCGATCTCGAGCGCCGTCACGGAGAAGGAGAAGAGGAGGGTTCACGTTGCGAAGCTCGTCCGTGTGCCATTTGCCGTCGTAACGTCGTCGACGAAGGCAAGAGATGAAAGATAGATCCCAACGAAAGGCGTTCTTGACTCTTGACGGGAATCGAGAATCTAGATATCTATGAGTATGAGTATCAGAGCCAGGGGATGACAGCAACGAACGAGGAGTTGGACGCACGCACGTACATGTACCTCAGCTCCCACCTGTCGGCGGCGCCGATATCCACCGAATTCCGCTCGGCTGAGATCATCGAGTCATCGACCTAGAGTCTGGCACTTAGATCTTGGATCGCAGGGAAACGGGAACTCACCATTCTGACGATATATAGATTGATCTTCGAAAAAAACTCGAGGGACGCCGTGGCCGGCGAGATGAGGTGACATCTGGGAGCTTGACTCGGGGGGGAGGGTTCGTGTCGGTCGTGGACGTCGTCAGTGTCGGCGCTGACAGTAGGTCGTTCGACGTTGCCGTCGTCGATGTTGCCATCGGACTGAGCGGACTGAGAGCTGGCGCTGGTAATGATAAAAAAAAAGAGAGGGAAGAGAGGTGTTGGTGCGTGAAGTATGTACTCGATGAGAGTCTGGGTCGAGAGAGCGATGGTGTACTGTGAGCAATCGAAGATTGTGAGCGATTGAAGATGGAGGACGATAAGGACGAGAGCACGCACCGTTCGGTTGTTAGCTTCTTATATCCTCCCGACGAGCCTTCTCAAGCCTCCTGAAACATCACGTGTATCTGTTGCCTTCCTCATGGCGTTCGGCACTCCAGTCTTTAGAATCGTGGAGGGAGGACGAGGACGAGGATGAGGAGGAAAGGAGGGTGCGGGAGCTTGCGATCGAAGGATTTTCAAGGTCATCAGCTCGTCAACTCGTCGGCCCTAAGTGATATCTATTCAACACCATCGACGCATTTTGGACTGAGCGCTGGCGCGGATGAAGGAGAGAGAGAGCTCTCTAGCAAGTGGATGGGGATTACTCGACAACGAGACTTTGGATCGAAGTTTTGAGGGAGGCGTGAATGAGCAATGAGCAATCGAAGAATGCATGGGCGGATGATGGCAGCGATTGAACGATGAGGAACGGGATCGTCGAGATGGACGTGCATGCCTGCCACCTGTCAGCCTCTCCTCTCCTCTCCTTGCAAGCCAGCCATCCGAGTCCTTTCCTTCTACTTCGATTTCGATCTCCCGTTCGTCTTGCGCGCTTGGAAGGAGGAGGAGAGGAGCATGCATGCGTGCTGGAGGAGGTGAAGAGCACGGGTCGTCGAGGTGGTCCGAGTTAGCCTTGCCGTCTGTCCGTTCAACCAACGAAGACGATCTTCGTTTCATAATGGTCGAGGGAGTGGAGATGAAAGATAGACAGATCCCACTGAACGGGATGCTTGACGGAGATCTGATCTAGACAGCGGTGGGTTAGGCGAGCGAACGACGACGTCAGCGTCGACTCAGCGACAAACAACGGAGAGCACGCACCTATCAGCCTGCCAGCCTCCCGTTCCGTCTCAGTCCAGCCATCCAGATCAGATTCCACCCCATCCTCACGGGATTCCCATTCCGTGCGTCTTTGAAGAGAACAGAGCTCGAAGGAGGGTGGAAGACTCGATTCGTCGAGGTCGTCGGTGGTTGCGAATGTCGTTCAACGTCATCCGACTCATTGACGGTCGTAGCTCCACCACCGTCGAGGAGATTGAGAGACGCGATTGAGAGTTCCTAATGAAAGGAGTGCTTGACGAACATCTAGACAGCGGTGGGGCTGAGCGGATGAGAGCCGACGATCGCGACGAAGAACGGATTACACGTACCTCTCAGCCACCAATCTCTCATCTCCTCTCTCTCGCTGTCCATCCTCCTGAGACACAACAAGCTCACGGCGTTTCCATCGAGCGCGAGGAGGGTGCTAGAGCTCGAAGGTCGTCGTCAAGGTCATCAGACTTGGCGACAGCCCGTTCAACGTCGTCGTCGTTCTTCATTCCATCACGGTCGAAGGAGCGCAGAGCAGCGATGGAGAGCACCCAATGAACGGAATGCTCGACGGATATCTAGACAGCGGTGGGTTAGAGCGAGCGGACAAAGAATGAGTTGCACGCACCTGCCATCTTTCAGCCTCCCGTTCCACCACAGACCAGCCAACCACCCAAATCTCAACCCCGTCCACATTCTCACAACGTCTCAGTCCAGCCTTCATCGCCATCGGAGTCGTCGTCGTTAGATCCGTGGATGCGTTGGAAGGATTTGAGATGGGACGGATGAAAGTTGTCGTCGTTGCGTCCCAGGTGCGACGTTCAAATTGTTCATCCATTCCATTCAATACGCTCATGAGCTATCTTCTCTCCGTTTACATAGGATAGAGCTACACCCGCATCTCTCTGCAAGCTGTCTCTTTCCGCTGCATATACAAAGGTCGAGAGTGGCTAATAACGAGCGATGCTCTCTGTTGAGGAAGACGACGAGCGACGACAGAAACGCCAGACGTCTCAATTGACTATCTTCGGACTGCAGTACGTCTCGCTTCGCTTCAATGTTTTCATCTTTTCTAATTTATCTCGCTCTCATACCAGATCGTCTCCCTTCCGAGTCGACGCTTTGGAGTTACAGTATTCATTCTCGTCGCCCGCCTCAACTTGCGCCCCAACCATTCCAAGCGTTACAAGGGAAGCTTTCCTGACGGACGATATCTTATCGTCTTCCTCCATTTGGAACAACGGACGTACAATCCCCTTAGCGGTTTTTTTCTCTATCGTTGATATCGTTTTAAGCCGGCATCCAAGACTTGGAGGTGCAATCATATCCGTAAAGACGGCTCTTGGCCGGCCGCAAAGATCGTGATGTGGTGGATGGTTTTTTTTGAGAGAGAGACGTCCGTAAATGTGTTATTGTACATGGTTTTACTGTGAATAATTACTTTATTTTGTTTTTGTCGGGATGAGAACCGAATTATATCTCGGGCGCAATGAGTGATTGTTGAGTGTGAAATACGCCACCCACTGGCATGTTTGGGTCACGTGAATAGTATTGCGCCGTGTGGAGTGTTGATGGCCCCATTATCCTACCATGACCGATGACCCGTGTCAAGCAGCTTCTTTGATGCGGGCCCGAAATTATGTAGAGCCGAGAGAGTTCTTGAGACACATCCCAAGCAAATATCTCCTTGCGCTGAGTGAACCAACATCCCGTTTTCTTGACGTGAAGCTCCACACGATGTAAGTTTGGGTGCCGGGATCTTCCATCAAGGTATTGCATCATTTTCTCCCTGAAAGCAAACGTGACAAAGTGCAATCAGCACCGTTGCAGTCATAGTGAGTCGCGAGGAAAATTGTCAGCGGACTCACCCGACCACCTCCCAGCGTCCTCGATACTTCCTTTCACGTCTGGGATAATTAGAATGCGACATCCAAATATTGAGATGGTCAACCAAGGTATCGACGAGACTGTTGTAAGGGAAGTCTGCTCCTTTGTCATAGATCTCCCTTTTGTACTTGTCGGATAAAACGATTGAGAAAGGGTGTCCGTCGTCGTTCGTGATCCATGAGCATGCACAACTCATCGTTTGAGTATCTTGGACGGGAGCTACTTTGAGACGGCCGTGTGTTGATTGTGTGTTCTGTAATGTGACATTTCGTGAATTTATAGAGTAGGTCTGTTATCCATAAAGATCGTGATTATGATGATATTATCGATAAAAATGACTACGAACGGAGGATACGATAGACATTATTGCAAAGTCTCATCGATGCTTCTTCTTTTCTCGCAGGTATCCGAATTTGCTATGCAAGCCCGGACCGCTAGGTGATTTACTCACAAATTGCGTTGTCGAATGCTTCAGTTGATAACAATTATTCATAGTACATATGTCTTTCAGTCACATTTTGAATCAGCATCATCACCGCGAACAACAAGTCTAAATCACTCACTCTATCACTTCCCAGTTTCCTCGGAACATACTCTCGCGATCGGGATTCTCCATCATCCAACTCGTGAGTTTTACGATCATGGGTGCAACGAGGTAGTTGTATGGGAAGTCTGGACGTGAGTTATAGACGTTCTTTCTGTATTTACGAGATAAACTGATTGAGATGGAGCCGGCGACTTCGTTGTTGCGGATCTGGCTTCCGAAAACAAATTTCATTTTTTTTGAAGAAGTTGATTGTGTGTAGATCACGGGAATTGCAATGCGATTGTTTGGTGATACTTGATAGAGAAGGCTCTGAGTTTCAATGAAGATCGTGATAAATTTGCGATAATGAGGTAGAGACTGACGTTAGCGGCAAAGTGTTCTTTGTTTCTTGATTATCGGAAACGTGCTGCTGAGCGATGTGATACCCTGGACCGCTCCGAGGTTTGCAGCTGGTTTGCATTGAGAAAATGCTGACTATGAAACACTGTGAGAATCGATCGCGTGAGTGGGCGTAAGGGATAGACAAATAGCTCACAGCTCGTCCTTTTGTTCTCTTGCAAAGGAAGGGAGTTTTGAGCGTAATTCGGGCCGCACGGAAAATTGCGGACGGGTCAAAAGAAAGACGACTTTGTCTCGAATCGACAACATCCGTATAGCGAGGTTCGAAGCGAGAAGGGAGAGAAGCGGACTGAGGTGTGAGCGATAGCCGTTGAGCGCGTCCGACATCGACGTTCATGTCGAATCCGGTGAGAGGGGCGAGGTTGCGTTAATAAAGACTTCGGATTTTCGTTGTTTGAAGCGGGCGGATGGCCGGGAGTTCCTAGGAGACGGCGGAAATGTGAGATTGGAGGGAAGAGGAAGGGGAGGGTGGTAGGCGCCGGTAGAGTGAACGAGTTTGACTTGACTCGCAAAACACCAATTTCGAGATCGTATGTGCTTCCTTGCGCCACCTTCGAAGGGTAGAATCAATGACAGAATTCTCCCTCTCCGCCAATACTGATCGCGAGCGACCGCACGACCGTTGTTCTTGACGCTGCCAGTTGGAAGATGATGACTGACGCGTCACGCATTCTCCCCCTTCATTCGAGCACGGCAACAACGACGGCGGATCTGAAAAGTAAGATGAATTCGCATTGCGTGCGTGTCTCCTAGACAAAAAAAGCTGGAATTACGATGAGTTGGACGTCGGAGACAAAATTCGATCGAAGAGCCTCGCGCGTACCTCTGGTCCTCTGGACCTGCCTGTCAGCCAACAAACCAGGCTTCATGATATTCTTCCGGACTTTTGGACTTCTAGTCTTCCGTTTCGCGATCGATCGATTTTCGGATTTCGAGGTTTGGATTTCGAAAGTCATTGGTTGATTGGCGAGGATGGGAAAGAAGTTGTTGTACGACTTTGATGAGGGAGAGGATGAGCGGAGAGAGTGGAGAAGGAGTAGAGGAGTGAGGAGATGTGCGGAAGAGACGAAGAGACGTGCGAGGGAGCGCGAGCGTCGAGTCATGGTGTTTGTGTTCGCAGCAAGAAGCTGAATGATAGTGAGTGCGAGCAACAGCGACGAATGTCCTGCACGCACCTTCCGGCATTCCGCATTCCGCATTCCACCTCCCAGACTCTCGTTTCACGCGAAACCGTCCTCCAAGTTCTCATCAACATCCTCATAGTGTTGTATGTCTTCTTTCGTCTTCAGATTCGCCCCGAAGTCGACGTTTGGTTGGAGGTTGGGCGGAGGTGATGTTCGGTCGAAGAGGTCGTCGAGAGGTGAAGAGCAGCAGCTCGACGTCGTCGTGGCGGTCGCACCGCTCAACGCTCACCGCCCATCTCTCCTCCATTATGATCTCCCAGCGTTATATGTACAGCATTCCGCGCCTGAGCCGCTTCGTAAGGTTGCTGGATGAACCGACGTATTGGACGGCGGACTAAAGTGAGAGACGGGATGAGGCTCGAGTCGGTGGTGCTGCGAGGAAGATAGGATGTGGGTATGAGCCATCGACGTCGCTCCCTTCAAGTTGCCGAACGCCGAACAACGCTGATGGAGCTTGGATGGACGTGAGCGTGAGGTGACGACAATGAACTTGAACGAGTTGCACGCTGCACCTGCCAGCTGCCAGCTGCCGGCCTTTCGTTCATTCTCTAACCAGCCGTCCGTATTTCCCGTCGTTGAAGAATATGAGGAGCGGGTTGGAGCATGGATGAGGATAGAGGGCTCGGGTCGTCACGTCAGCCTTGGCGAGTGAATAGAGGTAGGTGTTGGGACACGGAGTGGGATGGAGAGCTCGAGCCGTCGAGGTCTGTCAGCCCTGGCGGCTGTCGGTTGAACACCATCAACGCCAACGCCGGTCTTAGCTCCATCACGATCTGGAACGTGGAGAGGAGCGATGAAAAGCTCGACGGACGTACGGAGTGCTCGACGATTCGGACGAAGATCTAGCCAGTGGTGGACATGAGCAATCGGACGACGTCAGCAAGGAATGACGGATAGCACGCACCTCCCATCCTCCAGCCTCTCATCTCCTCTCTAACGTCCATCCTCCTGAAACATTACATGCATTTGCTTCCTTGCGGCGTTTCCATCTTGCGCGAGGAGGGTGCTGGAGCTCGAAGGTCATCGTCGAGGCCATTGACGACTGTCCGTTCAACGTCGCTGTTCTTCATCATTGACGGTCGAAGAAACGGAGATGATTGAGAGAGAGTTCTCAATGAACAGAAGTGCTCATCGGAGATCTAGACAGCGGGTGGGCTACTGTATGCGGATGAGAGCCAGCGATTTCAGCGACGATGGGGAGCACGCACCTGCCAGCCTCCCATTTCATCTAAAACCAACCACCCAAAACCCATCCTCGCCGCGTCTCAACCCAGTCTTCATCGCCATCGGAGCCACCATCGTTACATCCGTGGATGCGTAGGAAGGATTTGAGAAGGGACGGAGGAAATTCGACGTCGTCGTTCGGGTCGTTGAGGTCGTAAGCCCTGGCGCATGTCTTCTCAACTTCATCGACGTTGATCCTAGCGACACGATCGAAGAAGCGGAGAAGTGCGATAACGAGCTCCTGGAGATGATCTAGACAGCGGTGGGTTAGAGCAATCGAACGACGTCAAGCGACGACCGACGGATTGCACTCACCTCCCATCCTCCAGCCTCCCGTTCCATCTTAGACCAACCACTCAAATTGCATCCCCGTCCCCATCGTCATAGCGTCTCAATCGAGTCTCCATCGCCATCGGAGTTGCCATCGTCACATCGGTAGATGCGTTGGGAAGATTGGAGATGGGAAGGAGGAAAGTCGTCGTTGAAACATTACCGTCATGGTCGAAGTCGAAGTTGAGGATCGAGGAACGTGGCGCGTGGACAGCGGGCGACTGCCTCTCTTTCCTCCTCCTCCAACGTCGTCAGCTGGCCGGCACCTGTCCTACCTACCTACCTACACAGCAGACCGAAGAAAGCTTTCACGTCTCTGATGGCTTGCTGCTCGTCGTCGACGGTCAATGACTTCACGATTTAGCTGTCCGTCTTCCTTCCTCGACAACGAAGCGTCGACCTCGACATCTCCTCGCCTCTCATCCCTCCATTCTTCAATTCGACGGGCGGAGTCTCATGACGGAGCGCTAGAGGTTGTTTAAAACATGACGATGTGACTGGGTGGCTGGCTGGATGGCTGGATGGTGGATCGTTTCAGAGCGAGACTCGAAGTGTACGAGTGGCTGGCAAGCAGGTGCGTCACGTAAACCTTTCCTTCGAATCGTCGCGTATTTACGTCGCCGTCGCCTTCCTAGAAACTGTGGTACGTCTCCCTCCCTTCGTGCCAGCGCTCTTCGTAGTCCATGAAACGCGACTTGCGTCGAAGACGAGGATAGCTGGCATTGCCAACGTCGCGATGGCCGTGGCTGGTACGTGCGATGCTCCTCTCTATCCTCCTCTCCATTTCCGAATGATCTCACCCCTCTCACAGACAGAATTTCTACTTTCTGTAATCGCCATACGTCCTTTTCTTCCTACTCCAACCATCGCTACATCTCCCTGGAACCGGCACTCGCTCGAGCTTCACCCACACGATGTGCGGAAAGTTCGCCTAGGCGTCAACGTCGATGGTTGGATGGAAGGGCGATGAGCTGCGAGTTTGAAACTGGATTCATGCATGATCGGCGGGGAGGACGACGGTGATTCTCGCGTTGGAGTTGGCGATGGGGTTGCGGGTCGCAGTTGCAGTTCAGGTGCACTATCTTCCCTACTTCCATCAGATTTACGTCCCACTCAAAGAGCTATCTAGTCTGAATCATCGTGCGAACCGTCCATCCGTTGGAGTAGGGGATCGGGCATAGTAGGGGAAACCCTCTCGCGCGAGATCCTCGCGAGGGTTTCCCACGCGTGTGGGTCCACGCGCGAGTATGGTAGGTGGCCTTCCGCATTAGGCAGAGGCCACGGTTCATAGCACAGAGTCTTTGTAT